>JARQOD010001052.1:0-30000 GCA_033576555.1 Oophaga sylvatica | reverse complement strand
CTCCGGTGGTTGCTGAGGGTAATGAACTGATTAATGAATGGCCTTCAGCTGGCGCTGAATGGTAGGATATAAGTGGCCTGATTTCCCAGCAGCCTTGCTGGTTATCAATTGTTCCTTCTGGTCTTGCTTGAAGCACTGCTAGTTTCCTGCTCTCCTTCAGATAAGTGTTTGCTGTTTTTTTTTTTCCTCTGTTTGATTTTCTCTGCTGGTTTGCTGCCTGCAGTGGACTGCAGCCTGTCCTCTTTTGGGGGTCTGGTGCTGCAATTGTGCTCCGTTTTTGTCTGCACTTTTGCTTTGCTCTTTTGTTACTTTTTATTTGTTGAATAGCGTTTTGTTACACCAGAGATCTGATTTAGGTGGATGAGATTGTGTGATCTCAGGTTTTTTTGCAATCAGAAGTGTTTGTATTTTTGTTAGGGTTTTCTTGGATTGCAGTCAGAATTCTTTCCTGTACTTTTCTGTCTAGACAGATTGGGCCCCAGCGTTTGCTCATTCTATTTTCTGTCTGTGTCCGTGCTTCTTCTTGTCTAACTGCCATTACATGTTTGGGGGCTTTCTATTTTCTTTGGGGTTCTGCTCCGGGGCAGATAGCTTTCCTCTTTCTATCTTTAGGTGTAGTTATCGCTCAGGCTGTGATGAGGCGTCTAGGATCAACGTAGGAACGCTCCACGGCTGCCTCTAGTTGTGTGGTTAGTTCAGGTTACTGCAATCCAATAGGTTCCAGCCTCTCTGGTGTATTGCCGTTTTTGCTATTTCTCCTTAGTTACCGAAACATAACACGGCTCCCTCCCTGCACGTTCCCGGATCAGACACAGTGGGGCGGCTCCCTCCCTGCACGTTCCCGGATCAGACACAGTGGGGCGGCTCCCTCCCTGCACGTTCCCGGATCAGACACAGTGGGGCGGCTCCCTCCCTGCACGTTCCCGGATCAGACACAGTGGGGCGGCTCCCTCCCTGCATGTTCCCGGATCAGACACAGTGGGGCGGCTCCCTCCCTGCACGTTCCCGGATCAGACTCGACAGTGGGGCGGCTCCCTCCCTGCACGTTCCCGGATCAGACACAGTGGGGCGGCTCCCTCCCTGCACGTTCCCGGATCAGACACAGTGGGGCGGCTCCCTCTCTGCATGTTCCCGGATCAGACACAGTGGGGCGGCTCCCTCCCTGCACGTTCCCGGATCAGACACAGTGGGGCGGCTCCCTCCCTGCACGTTCCCGGATCAGACACAGTGGGGCGGCTCCCTCCCTGCACGTTCCCGGATCAGACACAGTGGGGCGGCTCCCTCTCTGCATGTTCCCGGATCAGACACAGTGGGGCGGCTCCTCCCTGCACGTTCCCTGATCAGACACAGTGGGGCGGCTCCCTCCCTGCACGTTCCCGGATCAGACACAGTGGGGCGGCTCCCTCTCTGCATGTTCCCGGATCAGACACAGTGGGGCGGCTCCCTCCCTGCACGTTTCCGGATCAGACACGACAGTGGAACGGCTCTGTTGTGAATATGCTAGAGGCGGCTTCTGAGCTGGGGCTCCCTCCGGTGGTTGCTGAGGGTAATGAACTGATTAATGAATGGCCTTCAGCTGGCGCTGAATGGTAGGATATAAGTGGCCTGATTTCCCAGCAGCCTTGCTGGTTATCAATTGTTCCTTCTGGTCTTGCTTGAAGCACTGCTAGTTTCCTGCTCTCCTTCAGATAAGTGTTTGCTGTTTTTTTTTTCCTCTGTTTGATTTTCTCTGCTGGTTTGCTGCCTGCAGTGGACTGCAGCCTGTCCTCTTTTGGGGGTCTGGTGCTGCAATTGTGCTCCGTTTTTTGTCTGCACTTTTGCTTTGCTCTTTTGTTACTTTTTATTTGTTGAATAGCGTTTTGTTACACCAGAGATCTGATTTAGGTGGATGAGATCGTGTGATCTCAGGTTTTTTTGCAATCAGAAGTGTTTGTATTTTTGTTAGGGTTTTCTTGGATTGCAGTCAGAATTCTTTCCTGTACTTTTCTGTCTAGACAGATTGGGCCCCAGCGTTTGCTCATTCTATTTTCTGTCTGTGTCCGTGCTTCTTCTTGTCTAACTGCCATTACATGTTTGGGGCTTTCTATTTTCTTTGGGTTCTGCTCCGGGGCAGATAGCTTTCCTCTTTCTATCTTTAGGTGTAGTTATCGCTCAGGCTGTGATGAGGCGTCTAGGATCAACGTAGGAACGCTCCACGGCTGCCTCTAGTTGTGTGGTTAGTTCAGGTTACTGCAATCCAATAGGTTCCAGCCTCTCTGGTGTATTGCCGTTTTTGCTATTTCTCCTTAGTTACCGAAACATAACACGGCTCCCTCCCTGCACGTTCCCGGATTCAGACATGACGGTGGGGGGGCTCCCTCCCTTGCCTGTTCCCGGATAAGTCACGATGGTGGGGCGGCTCCCTCCCTGCATGTTCCCGGATCAGGCACGATGGTGGGGCAGCTCCCTCCCTTAACTGCCTGTTCCTGGATCAGACACGGTAGGGCGGCTTCCTCCCTGCACTGCATGTTCACGGATCAGACACAGTGGGGCGGCTCCCTCTCTGCACTGCGCATCCCTGGATCAGACACAGTGGCACATCTCGCTCCCTGCACGTTCCTGGATCAGACACAGTGAGGCGGCTCCCTCCCTGCACCGCGCGTCCCTGGATCAGACACAGTGAGGCGGCTCCCTCCCTGCACCGCGCGTCCCTGGATCAGACACAGTGAGGCGGCTCCCTCCCTGCACCGCGCGTCCCTGGATCAGACACAGTGAGGCGGCTCCCTCCCTGCACCGCGCGTCCCTGGATCAGACACAGTGAGGCGGCTCCCTCCCTGCACCGCGCGTCCCTGGATCAGACACAGTGAGGCGGCTCCCTCCCTGCACCGCGCGTCCCTGGATCAGACACAGTGAGGCGGCTCCCTCCCTGCACCGCGCGTCCCTGGATCAGACACAGTGAGGCGGCTCCCTCCCTGCACCGCGCGTCCCTGGATCAGACACAGTGAGGCGGCTTCCTCCCAGAGTAGGATAACAGGTAACGCGGGATGCAGTGACGAGCAGGAGGCAGAGCAACAGTTAAAGGGTTTATTACAGGGGATACTCCACGCAGGGAGATAAAGAGTTATGAGGGGAGTAAAGCTGGGTATTGTATAGGGGCAGGAACAAAAGTTTATGAAACAGGTAAACTTATCAGTCTGATGGTTTCTGGGCTGTGGAAGCTTGAAATCCCTCGGTGGCGCCACAAATGACACCTGAAGTCTCTGTCGTGATCCTGAAGAAAGTTGAGGCACTGTCTCCTGACAGAAGTGGCGTATCCTGGGCCTCCGGAGCGACATACGTGATGTGAAGGAGTCTGTGGTACCGCCGGAGAGTGACTCAGTTCAGAGGCCGGGGTAAAGCTGTCCGCCTGTTCAGACTGACGCCGCGCGGCAGACACCGGAACGGTGAGGGATGGATTCTCAGTCAAAGGGGTGAGCGGGCACTCCGGTATGTTGCTCACAGTCAGTGTGCGCATAGGCTGGGGAGCTGCAGCGCGGGCCTGGATTATCACGCAGCTCCACGAAGAGTGAATCAACCTTCTCCTGCTGCGCACCGTCTTCCCACCAAGTCTCCCGCTTTCCCGCGCACCGTCCCTTTTATCTGTCACGCCCCCTACAGTCGAGTGCAAAGGTCTGTCCGGGTCAGAAAGTTTCCCCCAGCAGTAATAGTTCCGGAACCGACGCGAGAGAGGTACCACCGGCCCGGTCCATCTTCCTCCACCACGCCACTTCCTCGGATCAGTAGTATATAAATATACACCGCACAATAAAGTTTGTTCTTTTTTGCATATCTACCCTATAATGTGCGGTGTATATTTATATACTACTGTATTGAGGACACTAGTCCTCTACACCAGCACCTTACCATTTGTCTGAGTGCACACCGATTTCTCCTAGTACTTCCTCGGATCAGACATGACGCAGCACCATATGTACCCAAAGCACGCGCGGCACGGCGGCACATGTCCCCAGGTCACTCGCAGCGGCTCCCTCCCTGCACCATACATCCCCGAATCAAACACGGCACGATGGCTCCCACCATGGACCCTAATTCCCAAGATCAAACACGGCGCGACGTGTCCTTGGGGGAAATGTCATCAAGTCTTTAGCGCCTTCTCTCCTCTCTGGGTGGGATGTAGCGCAGGAGATGACCAAACACAGGAAAGTAGGAGCAGTGGGCAGAATCTCAGCCGTACAGGTAATACCTCTCCTCGCAGGGTTTGCTGTGGCGACAGCCGGTAATGCCGGAGGTGACCGCTCAATCCAATCACCGTCAAAACGAGCACAAGGTGGAATATACCCAGGACATGCTGAAGAATAAAGAGGACCGGAGTCAGCCTCCGACACAGCGACCACCTCCCAAATCCCCTCCTCACAACGTACAACTCCCCAAAAAGTCACCCTCCAAACAGCAACCGTACAACAGCAACGCTCCAGCCACAAAAACAACCACCAGAGGAGGAATCATAGCAGTTATATTCTTGTATATTGGGGGCAGTATTATAGTAGTTATATTCTTGTACATAGGGGCAGTATTATAGTAGTTATATTCTTGTATATAGGAGCAGTATTATAGTAGTTATATTCTTGTACATGGGGCAGTAGTATTATACGCTAGTTAGTATTATTCTTGTACATAGGGGCAGTATTATAGTAGTTATATTCTTGTACATAGGGAGCAGTATTATAGTAGTTATATTCCTGTACATAGGAGCAGTATTATAGTAATTATATTCTTGTACATAGGAGCAGTATTATAGTAGTTATATTCTTGTACATAGGAGCAGTATTATAGTAGTTATATTCTTGTATATAGGGGGCAGTATTATAGTAGTTATATTCTTGCACATAGGGGCAGTATTATAGTAGTTATATTCTTGTACATAGGAGCAGTATTATAGTAGTTATATTCTTGTACATAGGGGCAGTATTATAGTAGTTATATTCTTGTAGATAGGAGCAGTATTATAGTAGTTATATTCTTGTACATAGGGGTAGTATTATAGTAGTTATATTCTTGTACATAGGGGCAGTATTATAGTAGTTATATTCTTGTACATAGGGGCAGTATTATAGTAGTTATATTCTTGTATATAGGGGCAGTATTATAGTAGTTATATCTTGTTATAGGGGCAGTATTATGTTATTCTTGTACATAGGGGCAATTTTTATTGTAAAAACCAAACAAATACAAATATACTGACATTCCTCCAGTAATATAAATTCACTTGGATTGTACATTCATTCATTACATATCCGGATTATACATATAAAATTATCTTAAAGAGTCCATACACCTGGTTGGAAAAAAAAAAAAAAAAAACACATCATATTTCAACCCAGTGACACATCCTTCCATAACTTAACATTTCCTAATGATTTTATCTATCTGGGCTCGGACATTATTTAGTTGACAGCGTCACAGATCTGGGTCGGAGTTATTCTGGTCACCGCCGGTCTCCATTTCAGACTCTACCTGAGAGCCCTCAGGTAATGGCTTCCGCTTGGGCGGAGGACAGTCCTCTACGTCCCTATCAAACTCTGCGTCAATTCTTCTAAGGTCATCCTCAAAATCACCGTCAGACTCAGACAGAACACCAAACCTATTAGATAAGTCCATTACACCTGCAGAACTCTGGACCTTCTTCCTGGCTCCTTGGCCAGTGTCATACTCCTTCTCAGGTTTACGGGAGGTCTTGTCCTTTTTCTTCCTTTTAGTCTGAGACACAGATGGTAGTACTGAAGTAATGCCTCCCTGTGACTGCTGCCCCTGAGGGACAACCTCCATACTCCCCTGTGCACCCTCTGAACCCTGCTGCTCTGGTGTCACCTGAGTAGACCCCTGGTGGGCCTCCGGTCTGGCCAGTATTTCCCCTGACAGTAAAGCTGCCTCCTCCAGAATCTCTGCCCCTGCCACCAAATCCTCATCAGGATAGTCCTTACAGATATTGTGCCAGGCGTCAGGACAGTCCCTGTGAGGGTGACCGATCTTCCCACAGAGGTTGCACCTGATGTTCTGGCAGTCTGCAGCCACATGGCCGACCTCCCCACACAGGTTGCACTTCACCACAGTACACGTATTTGCCAGGTGACCCGCCTTGCCACATTTGAAGCACTTACGAGGCTGCCCAGGATAGAAACACACACCCCTCTCCCTCCCAATAAAGAAGGAGTTGGGTAAGTGGGCAGTGATATTATCACATTGGCGCAGTTTCACCAAAACCCTCCACCCTCCCGTCCAGATACCATCATTGTCTCTGCTTTTGGTGAGGTCAGAGACCAGGTCACAATGCCTCCGGAGCCACACCACAATGTCCTGCGGGGGAACAGACTCATTCCAGAAGATGAGATTTACCGTAACGGTATCTGGCTTAGAGATAGGAATAAAGCTGAACTTACTCCAGCCCTCAGTGTCTCTAAACTTGGGGAAATTAGACCAAAACCTGTCCAGGTCACTCATGAGCTTAAAGCTGACGTCATAGCCCTGCCTGTCTGGAAGATTAATCACCGCCAAGATGCTGACTGGCGCAAACCCCATCTGGCGACACAAGAGCTCCCTGACCACAAACCTTCTATCTGGCAGATCCTCCTTGGCACCTCTGTGCCGGAAACGCACGACGTTTCTCTGTTTAAACGCCTGGCCGGTATAATTGGCACCAGAGGTGAAGGACGGAGCGCCACGACTCCAGGCATTACTGGGGGGAACCTGCGGGGTCACACTAGACTGACTGACGGGGGAGGGTCTGCAGCAGGGGGGCTTCTACACCTTGTGTGCTCGGAATTAAAGGGGGGAAATCACAGACATCATCATGAACATTGTTATCATCAACATCAATGTCACTATCAGACTGCGCAGCGTCCAGCAAAGATACTGTGCTCACCCAAACCCCCGACCCCTCAGATACAGCGCGGTTATCCCCAGCATCAGAGCCTTGCTGGGCACCATCAGGAACTACCGGCACATGTCCACTGCCCAACTGTGGTGCATGGCATTCTGAGACTTGTAGTCCCTGTGCTGAAAAATGTCCATGCTGCTGCTTGGAATCTGCTGCAGGCGGCTGTACTGGGCATTCTGCGACTTGTTGTACCTCTACTGGAATGTGCCCTTCATGCTGCTGCTTGGAATCTGCTGCAGGCTGTTGTGCTGGGCATTCTGTGACTTGTTGTACCTCTGCTGGAATCTGCACTACATGCTTCTGCTTTGGATCTGCTGCAGGCAGTTTTGCTGGGCATTTTGAGACTTGTGGTACGTCTGCTGGGGTCTGTACTACAGGCTGCTGCTGGTGCGGCATTTGCCCCTTTTGGAAGCAGAAACTTGCAGGCTGCAGCACTGTCCGCACCTGCTTCTGGGGTCCACCTGGGACAATGTCTGACCTGGAACCTGCAGAGTTCTGCTTCTGTGAATTAAACAGTTCCTGGTTCCTATAAGTCCTCCGCCAGGGGCCCCATCCTCTCTAGGACGCAGTCCATGTCCCTCACCACTTTTGCCAGCAATACACCCAGTGTGTTCAGAGTCTCATCATAAAAATCATGACTCCCGGGATTAATAGCCTTTAGCTTATAGCAAGTGTCTATCTGCATCTGTAGTGGTTTTTCTGCTGCTGTAACTCACCGAACTTCTTGACCAGTCCTGGGATCTCCTGTGCGAGCTGAAGCTCAGGTGCACGTGGCGTCTCCTCCTGGGATCCTGCATTCAGCGATGTCCCCGGCTGCTTGAACCCAGACGTCTCCTTAATTTTCACCACCGCTGGTTTCATGGCTCCAGGCTCCACAGCACTTTTACTGCTGCCACCTGACTGCGACCGTGTGCGTCCTGACCGCGCCATACTGCCATGCTGCTGTAAGTTCTCCTGGATGGTTTGTCTTTCCAAAGACGTCCGTCTCTGCCTGGGAGCAGGAGAGGTGATCTGCACAGCTGGGGCTGATCTCAACTGTCACCTGGAGGAGCTGCTTGCTGACTGGGGAGTTACCTGACTTCACATTGTGCTGTAACCCTTCACTGACCGACACTTTTCCTTCTTGCTTCTTTGCTGGACTTGGAGAAGGTTTTCCTCCCAAAACTTTACTGACGGCTTTTTCCTCCTTCACAGAATGCTGCAGCTTTGGCTCGCTGCATCATGCTCTGACAGGGCTCTGGGATTAACATTCCATTAGAGAGGCCTGGGAGGCTTGTCCAGTGTAGCCGGGAAGCCTGGGCCTTGCCTGGGACTTCCCGCCAGGTGGCCTCCTGGCTTGCTCCAGACATCAGGAAGCTACAAAACACAACCTCTCAGCTAGGAGCAGTTTATAGTAGTTTATTCTTGTACATGGCGTATTATAGTAGTTATATTCTTGTACATAGGGGCGTATTATAGTAGTTATATTCTTGTACATAGGGAGCAGTATTATATAGTTATATTCCTGTACTAGGGCAGATTATAGTATTATTCTTGTAATAGGGCATATTATAGTAGTTATATTCTGTACATAGGGCAGTATTATATATTATTTCTTGTAATAGGGCAGTATTATAGTAGTTATTTATATAGGCTTTATAGAGTATTCTGATTGGGGCAGTATTATAGTAGTTTATTCTTGCACATAGGGGCAGTATTATAGTTATATTCTTGCTACTAGAGCAGTTTTATAGTAGTCATAATCTTTTACATAGGGGCAGTATTATAGTAGTTATATTCTTGTACATAGGGGCAGTATTATAGTAGTTATATTCTTGTACATAGGGGCAGTATTATAGTAGTTATATTCTTGTACATAGGGAGCAGTATTATAGTAGTTATATTCTTGTACATAGGGGCAGCATTATAGTAGTTATATTCTTGTATATAGGGGCAGTATTATAGTAGTTATATTCTTGTACATAGGGGCAGTATTATAGTAGTTATATTCTTGTACATAGGGGCAGTATTATAGTAGTTATATTATTGTACATAGGGGCAGTATTATAGTAGTTATATTCTTGTACATAGGGGCAGTATTATAGTAGTTATATTCTTGTACATAGGAGCAGTATTATAGTAGTTATATTCTTGTACATAGGAGCAGTATTATAGTAGTTATATTCTTGTATATAGGGGCAGTATTATAGTAGTTATATTCTTATACATAGGAGCAGTATTATATAGTTATATTCTTGTACATAGGAGCAGTATATAGTAGTTATATTCTTGTACATAGGAGCAGTATTATAGTAGTTATATTCTTGTACATAGGAGCAGTATTATAGTAGTTATATTCTTGTATATAGGGGCAGTATTATAGTAGTTATATTCTTGTATATAGGGGCAGTATTATAGTAGTTATATTCTTGTACATAGGGGGCAGTATTATAGGAGTTATATTCCTGTACATAGGAGCAGTATTATAGTAGTTATATTCTTGTATATAGGGGCAGTATATAGTAGTTATATTCTTGTACATAGGAGCAGTATTATAGTAGTTATATTCTTGTATATAGGGCAGTATTATAGTATTAATCTTGTAATAGGCAGTAATGTAGTTATATTCTTGTATATAGGGGCAGTATTATAGTAGTTATATTCTTGTACATAGGGGCAGTATAATAGTAGTTATATTCTTGTACATAGGGGCAGTATTATAGTAGTTATATTCTTGTACATAGGGGCAGTATTATAGTAGTTATATTCTTGTATATATTTGGAGCAGTATTATAGTAGTTATATTCTTGTACATAGGGAGTAGTATTATAGTAGTTATATTCTTGTACATAGAAGCAGTATTATAGTAGTTATATTCTTGTATATAGGGGGCAGTATTATAGTAGTTATATTCTTGTACATAGGGGCAGTATTATAGTAGTTATATTCTTGTATATAGGAGCAGTATTATAGTAGTTATATTCTTGTACATAGAAGCAGTATTATAGTAGTTATATTCTTGTATATAGGGAGCAGTATTATAGTAGTTATATTCTTGTACATAGGGGCAGTATTATAGTAGTTATATTCTTGTATATAGGGAGCAGTATTATAGTAGTTATATTCTTGTACATAGGGGCAGTATTATAGTAGATATATTCTTGTATATAGGGGCAGTATTATAGTAGTTTATTCTTGTACATAGGGGCAGTATTATAGTAGTTATATTCTTGTACATAGGGGCAGTATTATAGTAGTTATATTCTTGTACATAGGAGCAGTATTATAGTAGTTATATTCTTGTACATAGGGGCAATTTTTATTGTAAAAACCAAACAAATACAAATATACTGACATTCCTCCGGTAATATAAATTCACTTGGATTGTACATTCATTACATATCCGGATTATACATATAAAATTATCTTAAAGAGTCCATACACCTGGTTGGAAAAAAAAAAAAAAAACAAAAAAAAAAAACATCATATTTCAACCCAGTGACACATCCTTCCATAACTTAACATTTCCTAATGATTTTATCTATCTGGGCTCGGACATTATGTGGTTGACAGCGTCACAGATCTGGTCGGAGTTATTCTGGTCACCGCCGGTCTCCATTTCAGACTCTACCTGAGAGCCCTCAGGTAATGGCTTCCGCTTGGGCGGAGGACAGTCCTCTACGTCCCTATCAAACTCTGCGTCAATTCTTCTAAGGTCATCCTCAAAATCACCGTCAGACTCAGACAGAACACCAAACCTATTAGATAAGTCCATTACATCTGCAGAACTCTGGACCTTCTTCCTGGCTCCTTGGCCAGTGTCATACTCCTTCTCAGGTTTACGGGAGGTCTTGTCCTTTTTCTTCCTTTTAGTCTGAGACACAGATGGTAGTACTGAAGTAATGCCTCCCTGTGACTGCTGCCCCTGAGAGACAACCTCCATACTCCCCTGTGCACCCTCTGAACCCTGCTGCTCTGGTGTCACCTGAGTAGACCCCTGGTGGACCTCCGGTCTGGCCAGTATTTCCCCTGACAGTAAAGCTGCCTCCTCCAGAATCTCTGCCCCTGCCACCAAATCCTCATCAGGATAGTCCTTACAGATATTGTGCCAGGCGTCAGGACAGTACCTGTGAGGGTGACCGATCTTCCCACAGAGGTTGCACCTGATGTTCTGGCAGTCTGCAGCCACATGGCCGACCTCCCCACACAGGTTGCACTTCACCACAGTACACGTATTTGCCAGGTGACCCGCCTTGCCACATTTGAAGCACTTACGAGGCTGCCCAGGATAGAAACACACACCCCTCTCCCTCCCAATAAAGAAGGAGTTGGGTAAGTGGGCAGTGATATTATCACATTGGCGCAGTTTCACCAAAACCCTCCACCCTCCCGTCCAGATACCATCATTGTCTCTGCTTTTGGTGAGGTCAGAGACCAGGTCACAATGCCTCCGGAGCCACACCACAATGTCCTGCGGGGGAACAGACTCATTCCAGAAGATGAGATTTACCGTAACGGTATCTGGCTTAGAGATAGGAATAAAGCTGAACTTACTCCAGCCCTCAGTGTCTCTAAACTTGGGGAAATTAGACCAAAACCTGTCCAGGTCACTCATGAGCTTAAAGCTGACGTCATAGCCCTGCCTGTCTGGAAGATTAATCACCGCCAAGATGCTGACTGGCGCAAACCCCATCTGGCGACTCAAGAGCTCCCTGACCACAAACCTTCTATCTGGCAGATCCTCCTTGGCACCTCTGTGCCGGAAACGCACAACGTTTCTCTGTTTAAACGCCTGGCCGGTATAATTGGCACCAGAGGTGAAGGACGGAGCGCCACGACTCCAGGCATTACTGGGGGGAACCTGCGGGGTCACACTAGACTGACTGACGGGGTGAGGGTCTGCAGCAGGGGGGGCTTCTACACCTTGTGTGCTCGGAATTAAAGGGGGGAAATCACAGACATCATCATGAACATTGTTATCATCAACATCAATGTCACTATCAGACTGCGCAGCGTCCAGCAAAGATACTGTGCTCACCCAAACCCCCGACCCCTCAGATACAGCGCGGTTATCCCCAGCATCAGAGCCTTGCTGGGCACCATCAGGAACTACCGGCACATGTCCACTGCCCAACTGTGGTGCATGGCATTCTGAGACTTGTAGTCCCTCTGCTGAAAAATGTCCATGCTGCTGCTTGGAATCTGCTGCAGGCGGCTGTACTGGGCATTCTGCGACTTGTTGTACCTCTACTGGAATGTGCCCTTCATGCTGCTGCTTGGAATCTGCTGCAGGCTGTTGTGCTGGGCATTCTGTGACTTGTTGTACCTCTGCTGGAATCTGCACTACATGCTTCTGCTTTGGATCTGCTGCAGGCAGTTTTGCTGGGCATTTTGAGACTTGTGGTACGTCTGCTGGGGTCTGTACTACAGGCTGCTGCTGGTGCGGCATTTGCCCCTTTTGGAAGCAGAAACTTGCAGGCTGCAGCACTGTCCTCACCTGCTTCTGGGGTCCACCTGGGACAATGTCTGACCTGGAACCTGCAGAGTTCTGCTTCTGTGAATTAAACAGTTCCTGGTTCCTATAAGCCTCCGCCAGGGGCCCCATCCTCTCTAGGACGCAGTCCATGTCCCTCACCACTTTTGCCAGCAATACACCCAGTGTGTTCAGAGTCTCATCATAAAAATCATGACTCCCGGGATTAATAGCCTTTAGCTTATAGCAAGTGTCTATCTGCATCTGTAGTGAGTCTTTCTGCTGCTGTAACTCACCGAACTTCTTGACCAGTCCTGGGATCTCCTCTGCGAGCTGAAGCTCAGGTGCACGCGGCGTCTCCTCCTGGGATCCTGCATTCAGCGATGTCCCCGGCTGCTTGAACCCAGACGTCTCCTTAATTTTCACCACCGCTGGTTTCATGGCTCCAGGCTCCACAGCACTTTTACTGCTGCCACCTGACTGCGACCGTGTGCGTCCTGACCGCGCCATACTGCCATGCTGCTGTAAGTTCTCCTGGATGGTTTGTCTTTCCAAAGACGTCCGTCTCTGCCTGGGAGCAGGAGAGGTGATCTGCACAGCTGGGATGATCTCACCTGTGCACGCAGGAGCTGCTTGCTGACTGGGGAGTTACTGACTTCACATTGTGCTGTAACCATCACTGACCGACACTTTTCCTTCTTGCTTCTTTGCTGGACTTGGAGAAGGTTCTCCAAAACTTTACTGACGGCTTTTTCTCCTTCAAGAACTGCTGATTTGGCTCGCTGCATCATGCTTGACAGTGGCTCTGGATAACATTCCATTAGGAAGCTGGAGGCTTGTCCAGTGTAGCGGGAAGCCTGGCCTTGCCTGGGGAGCTTCCCGCCCAGGGTGGCCTCTGGCTTGCTCCACATCAGGAGAGCTACAAACAACAACCTCACAGCTAGGAGCAGTATTATAGTAGTTATATTCTTGTACATAGGAGCAGTATTATAGTAGATATATTTGTACATAGGAGCAGTTATGTATTTATTTGTCAAAGTATATATTCTTGTACATAGGGCAGTATTATAGTAGTTATATTCTTGTATATAGGGCAGTATTATAGTAGTTATATTCTTGTACATAGGGGCAGTATATAGTAGTTATATTCTTGTACATAGGGGGCAGTATTATAGTAGTTATATTCTTGTACATAGGGGCAGTATTATAGTAGTTATATTCTTGTAATATGGGCAGTATTATAGTAGTTATATTCTTGTACATAGGGCAGTATTATAGTAGTTATATTCTTGTACATAGGAGCAGTATTATAGTAGTTATATCTTGTACATAGGGAGCTAGTATTATAGTAGTTATATTCTTGTACATAGGGGCAGTATTATAGTAGTTATATTCTTGTATATAGGGGCAGTATTATAGTAGTTATATTCTTGTACATAGGGGCAGTATTATAGTAGTTATATTCTTGTACATAGGGCAGTATTATAGTAGTATATTCTGTAATGGAGCAGTATTATAGTAGTTATATTCTTGTACATAGGGAGTATTATAGTAGTTATATTCTTGTACATAGGGCAGTATTATAGTAGTTATATTCTTGTACATAGGGGAGTATTATAGTAGTTATATTCTTGTACATAGGGGCAGTATTATAGTAGTTATATTCTTGTATATAGGGGCAGTATTATAGTAGTTATATTCTTGTACATAGGGGCAGTATAATAGTAGTTATATTCTTGTACATAGGGGCGTATTATAGTAGTTTATTCTTGTACATAGGGGCAGTATTATAGTAGTTATATTCTTGTATATAGGAGCAGTATTATAGTAGTTATATTCTTGTACATAGGGGTAGTATTATAGTAGTTATATTCTTGTACATAGAAGCAGTATTATAGTAGTTATATTCTTGTACATAGGGCAGTATTATAGTAGTTATATTCTTGTAATAGGAGCAGTATTATAGTAGTTATATTCTTGTAATAGGGGCAGTATTATAGTAGTTATATTCTTGTACATAGGAGCAGTATTATAGTAGTTATATTCTTGTACATAGGGCAGTATTATAGTAGTTATATTCTTGTATATAGGGGCAGTATTATAGTAGTTATATTCTTGTAATAGGGGCAGTATTATAGTAGTTATATTCTTGTACATAGGGGGCAGTATTATAGTAGTTATATTCTTGTACATAGGGGCAGTATTATAGTAGTTATATTCTTGTACATAGGGCAGTATTATAGTAGTTATATTCTTGTATATAGGAGCAGTATTATAGTAGTTATATTCTTGTAATAGGGCAGTATTATAGTAGTTATATTCTTGTACATAGGGGCAGTATTATAGTAGTTATATTCTTGTATATAGGAGCAGTATTATAGTAGTTATATTTTTTATAGGGGCAGTATTATAGTAGTTATATTCTTGTATATAGGGCAGTATTATAGTAGTTATATTCTTGTACATAGGGGCAGTATAATAGTAGTTATATTCTTGTAATAGGGGCAGTATTATAGTAGTTATATTCTTGTACATAGGGCAGTATTATAGTAGTTATATTCTTGTTATATTTGGAGCAGTATTATAGTAGTTATATTCTTGTACATAGGGGCAGTATTATAGTAGTTATATTCTTGTACATAGGGAGAGTATTATAGTAGTTATATTCTTGTACATAGAAGCAGTATTATAGTAGTTATATTCTTGTATATAGGGGGCAGTATTATAGTAGTTATATTCTTGTACATAGGGGCAGTATTATAGTAGTTATATTCTTGTACATAGGGGCAGTATTATAGTAGTTATATTCTTGTACATAGGGAGCAGTATTATAGTAGTTATATTCTTGTACATAGAGCAGTATTATAGTAGTTATATTCTTGTATATAGGGGCAGTATTATAGTAGTTATATTCTTGTACATAGGGGCAGTATTATAGTAGTTATATTCTTGTACATAGGGGCAGTATTATAGTAGTTATATTCTTGTACATAGGGAGTAGTATTATAGTAGTTATATTCTTGTACATAGGAGCAGTATTATAGTAGTTATATTCTTGTACATAGGGCAGTATTATAGTAGTTATATTCTTGTACATAGGGAGTAGTATTATAGTAGTTATATTCTTGTACATAGAAGCAGTATTATAGTAGTTATATTCTTGTATATAGGGGGCAGTATTATAGTAGTTATATTCTTGTACATAGGGAGCAGTATTATAGTAGTTATATTCTTGTACATAGGAGGCAGTATTATAGTAGTTATATTCTTGTACATAGGGGCAGTATTATAGTAGTTATATTCTTGTACATAGGTAGCAGTATTATAGTAGTTATATTCTTGTACATAGGGGCAGTATTATAGTAGTTATATTCTTGCACATAGGGGGCAGTATTATAGTAGTTATATTCTTGTACATAGGGGGCAGTATGATAGTAGTTATATTCTTGTACATAGGGGGCAGTATTATAGTAGTTATATTCTTGTACATAGGGGCAGTATTATAGTAGTTATATTCTTGTATATATTTGGAGCAGTATTATAGTAGTTATATTCTTGTACATAGGGGGCAGTATAATAGTAGTTATATTCTTGTACATAGGGGGCAGTATTATAGTAGTTATATTCTTGTACATAGGGGCAGTATTATAGTAGTTATATTCTTGTATATATTTGGAGCAGTATTATAGTAGTTATATTCTTGTACATAGGGAGTAGTATTATAGTAGTTATATTCTTGTACATAGAAGCAGTATTATAGTAGTTATATTCTTGTATATAGGGGGCAGTATTATAGTAGTTATATTCTTGTACATAGGGAGCAGTATTATAGTAGTTATATTCTTGTACATAGGAGGCAGTATTATAGTAGTTATATTCTTGTACATAGGGGCAGTATTATAGTAGTTATATTCTTGTACATAGGTAGCAGTATTATAGTAGTTATATTCTTGTACATAGGGGCAGTATTATAGTAGTTATATTCTTGCACATAGGGGGCAGTATTATAGTAGTTATATTCTTGCACATAGGGGGCAGTATTATAGTAGTTATATTTTGTACATAGGGGGCAGTATGATAGTAGTTATTCTTGTACATAGGGGGCAGTATTATAGTAGTTATATTCTTGTATATAGGGGCAGTATTATAGCAGTTATATTCTTGTACATAGGAGCAGTATTATAGTAGTTATATTCTTGTATATAGGAGCAGTATTATAGTAGTTATATTCTTGTACATAGGGGCAGTATTATAGTAGTTATATTCCTGTACATAGGGGCAGTATTATAGTAGTTATATTCTTGTACATGGGGGCAGTATTATAGTAGTTATATTCTTGTACATAGGGCAGTATTATAGTAGTTATATTCTTGTACATAGGGAGCAGTATTATAGTAGTTATATTCTTGTACATAGGGGCAGTATTATAGTGTTATATTCTTGTACATAGGAGCAGTAATATAGTAGTTATATTCTTGTACATAGGGACAGTATATAGAAGTTATATTCTTGTACATAGGGCAGTATATAGTAGTTATATTCTTGTACATAGGGGGCAGTATTATAGTAGTTATATTTCTGTACATAGGGCAGTATTATAGTAGTTATTTTCTTGTACATAGGGGCGGTATTATAGTAGTTATATTCCTGTACATAGGGGCAGTATTATAGTAGTTATATTCTTGTACATAGGAGCAGTATTATAGTAGTTATATTCTTGTACATAGGAGCAGTATTATAGTAGTTATATTCTTGTACATAGGGGCAGTTTTATAGTAGTCAGGGGGTGAATTTTCCCCTAATATTGAGCCATTAGTGTCGGGGTTTTGCTTCGCTTTTTAGCTGATCAGGTTGTAGGCTGAACTCAACCTTAATACTATGACATTGAAGTGCCAGATTGAACAGTCATCCAGTTATACAGGCAGCCCTGCACTCTGGGGGTCCGCACCACTCTCGAGCCTCAGTTTCTCGTTGTCACCACTAGGAGAGTGACTGGATCGGCCCGAGCTCCATAGACCCGGACAGCAGCGACAGTACAAGGGACTACAACTCCAGTCAGACTCCTCACTGTGGTGGTGACCCACTGCTTTATGAGGGGCCCGCACACGAGTCATGGACCTCCTATCCTGGGGACACACACATCATTCACGACCAATAGTCTCTTGATCTGCTGTGACGTAGCTGAAATGTGACAAATGTGGACGGTACCGGGCAGACTCCGCTCCAGGACGCTGCGCAGCCACGTGATGTTCTGCAGACGCCTCAGCACTTTACCCTTCATGTCGGCGTTCGGCTGCTTACAGAAGGCGTTGACTACCTGCAAGAACAGCTCAGCGTGAGTCAGGGGCGGGACGCGGAGGGCCCAGGAGGGGCGGGACGACGAGGGCCTCAGGAGGGGCGGGACACAGAGGGCCTGTGATGATACTGGAAGCTCCATGTCTTGTGCTGTGCTAGAACTACAGTCCTCATCCTTTTAGCTGCTGACAGCCCACAAGCAAAGTTCCCCCTCCCTCTCTCACGCTTCTCATCAACCCCCACCTCAGGAATGTCTGTCTCAAAACTCTGCAGACCGGTCCCATAGCAGCCATTTTGGAGAATTCATTCTTTTTGGTGATAACACGGTGGGAATTTGTGTTAGAAACACGAACGTTACTGTTTTGAAACATGCGCCCGACAGGCATCGTTCCCGTGGTACTGGTGAACCCGTAACTCCAACAGAACCCGAGAAATGGAATTCTCGGATGCCCCATGAACTATCTCACCCAAGTTTGGGCTCATTGAACCGTCATTTTAAAGTAAGATCATTGATAGGTCTGCCATTCTTCTGCGAGGTTCTCAGGATGAGTTATGCTCCTGATAATCTTCCAGAACTAAAACTAGAACTTACAGCCCAGGGAGGTGGCCAGAAAACCATCCCCTTTTGTGAGGTCAGCAGCCCACAGGTATAAGTCTTGCAGTTAAGCCCCCTTGGTCATTCCTTGCTGTGACGACTTGACTAAGAGATCTGCAAATGAACTATGACGTGTGGCTCCTCCCCCGGCCTGTCTTGCCTATACCTATGTAACTACCATGTAAGTTTTTCAGTTTTAATCCCGTTTATTTTTTTTAACTGTATTGTACATAACGATTTTGCCTCAGCTTGTTACCGTTTTTTGTAAACTATAAACACTGCCTGTTTTTTAAGGAATAAACCTATAAATTTATTAGTTTGTTTCTCCTGCTCTATAAACGAATTTGCACGTGCCTGAAGTACTACGCTACTGTTTTGGGGTTGCTACGGACCCTCTTGATAAATTGTTCATTAAGTAAATCGTAGCTGGTGGCAGCTAAAAGAAGGGGTGTAAAGTGTTAATCTATTGGGTGGCGTTGGCAGTGACGGAGCGGGTTTTATAAGTGTATTGCCTGGCTGCGGCCCGGAGTAATTATAATTCCCTCACTGCAGCGTGCCCAATAGCCAGCACACATCCAAGTGGCCCATCTGGCGCCTAATTATCCTAGGTGCAGTTCCCTGACTGACTTGAGGGTAAGGGGGCGCCAGAGAGATGCAAGTTCCTAAGTGGAAGTGGGATAATTATAAATCCCTGCAGTTTTACTGGGTCGGACGGCAGCAGCCGTCGTGTGTGTGCGCGTTTTCGTCACATTTGCGGCACGGAGGGATCACAAGCCATGATACCCCGGGCTACCGTGTGGCGGACCGTGTGCACGTTTCATCACAGGGCCCAAGAGGGGCGGGACGCGGAGGGCCCAGGAGGGGCGGGACACAGAGGGCCTCAGGAGGGGCGGGACACGGAAGGCCCAGGAGGGGCGGGACGCGGAGGCTTCAGGAGGGGAGGGACAGAGAGGGCCAGGAGGGGAGGGAAGCGGGGGCTTCAGGAGGGGAGGGACGCCGAGGGCCTCAGAAGGGGCGGGACACAGAGGGCCTCAGGAGGGGCGGGACGCCGAGGGCCAGGAGGGGCGGGACGACGAGGGCCTCAGGAGGGGCGGGACGCCGAGGGCCAAGGAGGGGCGG
Organism: Oophaga sylvatica; assembly: GCA_033576555.1. Lineage (NCBI taxonomy): Eukaryota > Metazoa > Chordata > Amphibia > Anura > Dendrobatidae > Oophaga > Oophaga sylvatica. Next base: position 10,626 of record JARQOD010001052.1, on the reverse strand, counting down.
GACGCCGAGGGCCTCAGGAGGGGCGGGACGCCGGGGGCCCAGGAGGGGCGGGACGCAGAGGGGCCCAGGAGGGGCGGGACGCAGAGGGGCCAGGAGGGGCGGGACGCAGAGGGGGCCCAGGAGGGGCGGGACGCAGAGGGGGCCCAGGAGGGGCGGGACGCAGAGGGGGCCCAGGAGGGGCGGGACGCAGAGGGGGCCCAGGAGGGGCGGGATGCAGAGGGGGCCCAGGAGGGGCGGGACGCAGAGGGGCCCAGGAGGGCGGGACGCAGAGGGCCCAGGAGGGTCGGACGCAGAGGGCCCAGGAGGGCGGGAAACCGAGGGCCTCAGGAGGGGAGGGACAGAGAGGGTCCAGGAGGGGCGGGAAGCGGGGCTTCAGGAGGGGAGGGACGCCGAGGGCCTCAGCAGGGGCGGGACACAGAGGGCCTCAGGAGGGGCGGGACGCGAGGCCAGGAGGGGCGGGACGCCGAGGGCCTCAGGAGGGGCGGGACGCCGAGGGCCCAGGAGGGGCGGGACGCCGAGGGCCTCAGGAGGGGCGGGACGCAGAGGGGGCCCAGGAGGGGCGGGACGCAGAGGGGGCCCAGGAGGGGCGGGACGCAGAGGGGGCCCAGGAGGGGCGGGACGCAGAGGGGGCCCAGGAGGGGCGGGACGCAGAGGGGGCCAGGAGGGGCGGGACGCAGAGGGGGCCGGAGGGGCGGGACGCAGAGGGGGCCCAGGAGGGGCAGGACGCCGAGGGCCTCAGGAGGGGCGCGACGCCGAGGGCCTCAGGAGGGGTGGGACGCCGAAGGCCTCAGGAGGGGCGGGACGCAGAGGGCCCAGGAGGGGCGGAATGCAGAGGGCCCAGGAGGGGCGGGACACAGAGGCCCCACTTACCTCTATAAACCAGTTAATGGCCAGGAAGAGGAGCGAGCACAGAAGCTCCCGTTCCTGTCGGCTCAGAGACTCCATCTTGTCGATGATGTCCAGGTCTGTCAGGTAGAGAGGGCAGCCTAGACGGGGACACAAGCCGGAGAGGGCAGCTGCTACAGTGACTCCGTCATAAGGCTCCTCGCCCACAGAGCTTACAGTCAGTGCGGGTTAGTTGTGGGAAACATGTAACATTATAGTTTCCTTGGGGACAGAGAAAAAACAGAAGACCGTACCCAACAAGGCGTCAATCTCATCCAAGTTACCGGCAAACTCCTCCTCTATGCACAGACGAAGCAGCCGGAAAAACGGGCACAAGCAGAGGGCAGAGACGAGCCTGCGGGAAGAAGAGAGGACACCTGACATTTGGAGAAGGGAGGCTGGCAGCCCCATGCAAATATGGCGAGAGGGGAGGCCGGCAGCCCCCCGCAGGCACGGCGAGAGATGTCGGCAGCCCCCGCAGGCACAGTGAGAGACGAGGCCGGCAGCCCCCCGCAGGCACAGTGAGAGGCGAGGCCGGCAGCCCCCCGCAGCACAGTGAGAGGCGACGCCGGAGCTCCCCGCAGGCACAGTGAGAGGCGAGGCCGGCAGCCGACCCAGGCACAGTGAGAGGAGGCCGGCAGCCGACCAAGGCACAGTGAGAGCGAGGCCGGCAGCCCCGCAGGCACAGTGAGAGCGAGGCCGCAGCCCGCAGGCACAGTGAGAGACGAGGCCGGCAGCCCCCCAGCACAGTGAGAGGTGAGCCGGCAGCCCCCGCAGGCACAGTGAGAGCGAGGCCGGCAGCCCCCCGCAGGCACAGTGAGAGCGAGGCCGGCAGCCCCCCGCAGGCACAGTGAGAGACGAGGCCGGCAGCCCACGAGGCACAGTGAGAGGCGAGCCGGCAGCTCCCCCGCAGGCACAGTGAGAGCGAGGCCGGCAGCCGACCACAGGCACAGTGAGAGGCGAGGCCGGCAGCCCCCCAGGCACAGTGAGAGCAGAGGCCGGCAGCCCCCGCAGGCACAGTGAGGCAGGCCGAGCCAGGCACTGGCGAGCGCCCCCGCAGGCACAGTGAGAGACGAGCCGGCAGCCGACCACAGGCACAGTGAGAGGCGAGGCCGGCAGCCCCCGCAGCACAGTGAGAGGCGAGGCCGGCAGCCCCCGCAGGCACAGTGAGAGCGAGCCGGCAGCCCCCGCAGGCACAGTGAGAGGCGAGGCCGGCAGCCCCCGCAGGCACAGTGAGAGGCGAGGCCGGCAGTCCCCGCAGGCACAGTGAGAGGCGAGGCCGGCAGCCCCCGCAGGCACAGTGAGAGGCGAGGCCGGCAGCTCCCCGCAGGCACAGTGAGGGAGGCAGAAGTGCCGGCAGCCAGCCCCGCAGGCACAGTGAGAGGCGAGGCCGGCAGCCCCCCAGGCACAGTGAGAGGCGAGGCCGGCAGCCCCCAGACAGGAGGCACAGTGCAGGACGGCGAGGAGGCCGGCAGCCCCCCGCAGGCACAGTGAGAGGCGAGGCCGGCAGCTCCCCGCAGGCACAGTGAGAGGCGAGGCGGCAGCCCCACAGGCACAGTGAGAGGCGAGCCGGCAGCCCCCGCAGGCACAGTGAGAGGCGAGGCCGGCAGCCCCCCGCAGGCACAGTGAGAGGCGAGGCCGGCAGCCCCCGCAGGCACAGTGAGAGGCGAGGCCGGCAGCCCCCGCAGGCACAGTGAGAGGCGAGGCCGGCAGCCCCCGCAGGCACAGTGAGAGGCGAGGCCGGCAGCCGACCACAGGCACAGTGAGAGGCGAGGCCGGCAGCCCCCGCAGGCACAGTGAGAGGCGAGCCGGCAGCCCCCCGCAGGCACAGTGAGAGGCGAGGCCGGCAGCCCCCGCAGGCACAGTGAGAGGCGAGCCGGCAGCCCCCGCAGGCACAGTGAGAGGCGAGGCCGGCAGCCCCCCGCAGGCACAGTGAGAGGCGACGCCGGCAGCTCCCCGCAGGCACAGTGAGAGGCGAGGCCGGCAGCCCCCGCAGGCACAGTGAGAGGCGAGGCCGGCAGCCGCCACCAGGCACAGTGAGAGGCGAGCCGGCAGCCCCCGCAGGCACAGTGAGAGGCGAGCCGGCAGCTCCCCGCAGGCACAGTGAGAGGCGAGGCCGGCAGCCCCCCACAGGCACAGTGAGAGGCGAGGCCGGCAGCCCCCGCAGGCACAGTGAGAGGCGAGGCCGGCAGCCCCGCAGCACAGTGAGAGGCGAGGCCGGCAGCTCCCCGCAGGCACAGTGAGAGGCGAGGCCGGCAGCCGACCACAGGCACAGTGAGAGGCGAGGCCGGCAGCCCCCGCAGGCACAGTGAGAGGCGAGGCCGGCAGCCCCCCGAGGCACAGTGAAGCGAGCCGCAGCCCCACAGGCACAGTGAGAGGCGAGGCCGGCAGCCCCCGCAGGCACAGTGAGAGGCGAGGCCGGCAGCCGACCACAGGCACAGTGAGAGGCGAGGCCGGCAGTCCCCCGCAGGCACAGGGAAAAAAAAGCCCCCCGGAGGGGGAAAAACGCCCCCCCGGACCGGGAAAAAAACCCCCCCCCGCACCCCCCGGGAAAACCCCCCCCGCAGGCCCGGGAAAACCCCCCCCCACCCCCGGGGAAAAACCCCCCCCCCCCCCCAGGAGGGGGGGAAAACCCCCCCCCCGGGGCCCGGGAAAACCCCCCGGCCCCCCCCCCCCGGGGGGGGGGGAAAAACCCCCCCCCCAGGCCCGGGGAAAAAACCCCCCCCCAAAGGAGGAAAAAAGCCCCCCCCACCCCCGGGGGGGAAAACGCCCCCCCCCCCCCCGGGGAAAAAACCCCCCCCCCCCACCCCCGGGGGAAAAAACGCCCCCCCCCCCGGGAAAACCCCCCCCAAACCCCCCGGGGGGAAAAAACCCCCCCCCCCAGGCCCGGGAAAAACCCCCCCCCGGCCCCGGGGGAAAAACGGCCCCCCCCCCCCAAAAACCCGGGGAAAAAACGCCCCCCCCGGGCCCGGGGAAAAAAACCCCCCCCCCCAGGGCCCGGGGAAAACCCCCCCCCCCCCCCAGGCCCGGGAAAAAAACCCCCCCCCCCAAGGGGGGGAAAAAACGCCCCCCCCCCCCGGGGAAAAACGCCCCCCCCGGCCCGGGAAAAAAAGCCCCCCCAACCAAAAAAACCCCCCCCCCCCGGAAAAACCCCCGGGACCCCGGGAAACCCCCCCCCAGGCCCGGGAAAAAAACCCCCCCCCGCGGGGCCCGGGGAAAAAAACCCCCCCCCCCAGGCCCGGGAAAAAACCCCCCCCGGGGCCCGGGGGGAAAAGCCCCCCCCCACCCCCGGGAAAACCCCCCCCAGGCCCGGGGGGAAAAACCCCCCCCCCCCCAGGACCGGGAAAAGCCCCCCCAGGAGGGGGAAAACCCCCCCCCCCCCCCCCCCAGGCCCAAAAAAACCCCCCCCCCAAAAACCCCAAAAAAACCCCCCCCAGGAGGGGGAAAACCCCCCCCCCGGCCCCGGGGGGAAAACCCCCCCCCCCGGACCGGGAAAACCCCCCCCCGGGGGGGGAAAACGCCCCCCCACCCCCGGGGGGAAAAACCCCCCCCCCCGGGGCCCCCGGGGAAAAACGCCCCCCCCGGGCCGGGAAAAACGCCCCCCCCCAGGCCCGGGAAAAGCCCCCACAGGACCGGGGGAAAAAGCCCCCCCAGGACGGGAAAACCCCCCCACAGGCCGGGAAACCCCCCCCCCCACAGGGGGGGAAAACCCCCCCCCCTAGGACCGGGAAAACGCCCCCCACAGGCCCGGGAAAAGCCCCCCACAGGCCCGGGGGAAAACCCCCCCCTCAGGACCGGGGAAAACGCCCCCCCCGGCCGGGAAAAAACCCCCCCCACAGGACGGGAAAACGCCCCCCACAGGACCGGGAAAACCCCCCCCCACAGGACCGGAAAACGCCCCACAGGACCGAGAAAAAACCCCCCACAGGACCGGAAAAAACCCCCAAAAAAAATAACATTGATGAACAAAATTTGGAAAATAGTAAAAAAGGCAAAAAATAGAGAAAAGTTTAATGAACCAATTAACAAAAAAATGTGCGTTTATTAAAATTTTAAAAAAAAGAGGATACATTAGTGATGGGGGGGGGTGGGGCCCCAGAGTATGGGAGCACATGGAGGCGCGCACTGTAAAACCCAAAAATGGGGGGCAAAATGGGGACGCGGGCAAGGGTCAAAAGTAGTCAAAAATCAACAAGGTGCCTAAACACAGAACCCCCCCCCACAATGACCCCCATTTTGGAAAAATACAGCCTCCCGGAATTTTTCCAGGGTTTTTACTGACATTTTGAATCCACAGGTACAACACGAAAATTTTAACATGAAATCATCATATTGAAAAGTTCTTTTATTCACAAAAGTCGTGATTTTTGCCTAAAAACTCACTTTTGCAAGAGGTAATGTGAGGAACAGCATTGTATGTTAATTAACCAACATTTTTTTCAGCAAGCCAAGAAGAATAGACTTATCTATATCTGGACTTTTCAATTCATGTGTTCTTTCTGGTTGGGAAAAAAAAACAGACTTTTTTTTGTGTAAAGGCACTGCCACCTTAGTGATCGCACCAGCGATCACGACAAAGACCGACCTGGCGAGATCATAGTGGTCGCATGTGTCCTAGTTTTGATTCAAAAAAACAGGTCTTGTTCCAAAACAACTCATCACGATCTGTGATTCCAAACACAACTCATCACGATCTGTATTCCAACACAATCTCGGATTGATTCCAAAACAACTCTCAGGGTCGTGATTCCAAACAAACCCTCAGCGATTGTGTTTTAAACAAACTCATCAGCGATCTGTGTTCCAAAAAACCCAAATCATCAGCGATCTGTATTCCAAACCAATCATCAGGATCTTGATTCCAAACAAACTATCAGTATCTGTGATTCCAAACACAATCATCGCTTTGTGATTCCCAAAAACAACCATCAGCGTTCTGTGATTCCAAAAACCCAATCATCACGATCTGATTAAAGACCCCCCGGGGGTTGGGAAAAGCCCCGGACGTGGGGGAATTTTTCCCAAAAATTTACACTCGGATTTCACCCCCACCGCGGGACACCAACGACCAAAAAACACCCCAGAACGTTTCAAAAATGATCAGGAATCCACACAACATCCCCGTAATTCACAAACATTTAGGGTCACCCCAAACCCAACGACCAAAAAACCTCAGGGAACGTTCATAAGGATCGTGACACTGGCGACCACACACTCTACATGTCACACACAGCGATTCAATCACAGCGGACACCAACAACCAAAAAACCTCAAGACGTTATAATGACCTCTCGCCGGGAAAAATCACTGTACATGTCACACCAGGATTCAGGTCACCGCGGACACCAACGACCCAAAAACGGCTCAAAAAAATTATAAGTGATAGTGACTCTCAGCAGAGGCCACTCCTGCTACAGTCCACACAGCGATTCAGGTCACCCGCAGGCACCCCGACCCAAAAAAAAAGCTCAAACGTTTTAAGTGTCCGGGCATCTCAGCAAAGGCCCCCATCACGTACATGTACACACAGGATTAGGTCACCAGCAGGAAACCAAAAAAAAAAAAAAGGCTCAGAATTCAAAAGGATTTTGCATTAGCAGAGGGGCCCTCCGCTCATGTCCCCAGCGATTTTAGGGGTACCAGCAGGACACCAAAGACCAAAAAAAAGGCTCAGAAGTTCATAAGTGATGGGCATCTCAGCAGAGGCACTATGTAATGTCACACACAGGTTCAGTACCAGCGGGCACCCAAAGACAAAAAAAAGCTCAGAAGTTTATAATGATCAGTGAAATTTAGCAAGGGGCCCCATCACTGCTACATTTACACACAGCGATTCAGGTCACAAGGGGGACCAACGACCAAAAAAACGCTCAGAAAGTTCATAGTGATCAGTGACATCTCGCAAGGCCCCTCACTGCTACATGTCAACCACAGCGTTTGATCACCCGCAGGACACCAACGACCAAAAAACGGGTCAGAACGTTCATGTGTCAGGACATCTCGCAGAGGCCCCATCACTGCTACATGTCACCACAGCGATTCAGGTCACCGCAGGCACCAACGACCAAAAAGGCCAGAAGTTCATAGTGATCAGGACATCTCAGAGAGGCACTCATGCTAAATGTCACAAACCCGGATTTTAGGTCACCGCAGGACACCAACGACAAAAAACGTCAGAACGTTCATAAATGATCGCGACATCTAGCAGAGGGGCCCTCACTGCTCAGTCCACACGCGATTTTGTCACCGCAGGACACCAACGACCAAAAAAGGCTAGAAATTCAAAGTGTCAGGAATCTCAGCAGGGGCCATCATGCTACAGTCACAAACCCCGCGATTCGGGCACCAGCAGGACACCAACGACCAAAAAACGGTCAGAATTCATAAATGATCTGAAACTCAGCGAGGCACATCACTGCACATGTCACCAAAAGGATTCAGGATCACCCAAGGGGCACCAAAACCAAAAAAAGGCTCAGAACTTCATAGTGATCGTGACATCTCGCGAGGGCCACATCATGTACATGTCCCCCCAGGTTCAGGTCACCCGCAAAAACCAAAGCCAAAAAAGGCTCAGAAGTTTTTAATGTCAGTGACATCTCAGCAGGGCCAATCCCTAAGTCACATACGATTCAGGTCCCGAGGGCACCAAAGACCAAAAACGGCTCGAATTTTCATAAATGTCAGGGACTTTCAGCAAAGGGCCCCATCCTGCCCAAAAGTCACACCAGCGATTCGGTCACCGCGGACACAAGACCAAAAAACGGGTCAGAACTTATAAAATGATCAGGACACTCGCAGGGGCCACATCACGCTACATGTCACACCCGGTTTTGGCTACCCGCAGGCACCAATCCCCAAAAAAGGCTCAGAACGTTCATAAGTGATCAGGCATCTCAGCAGGGCCACAACTGCACATGTCACACCGGGGTTCAGGTCCCGCAGGGCACCAACGACAAAAAAACGTCAGAATTCATAATGTCAGCGAATCTCAGCAGGGGGCCCCAAACCTGCTACATGCACACCCCCCGGATTCAGGCCACCAAAACGGGGGCACCCAAAGACCCAAAAAAACGGCTCAGAAGTCATAAGTGATCAGGACTCTTTCCAGCAGAGGCCCATCCTGCAATGTCACAACAGGATCAGGTCCAGAGGAACAAACGACCAAAAAACGCTCGAACGTTCATAAGTGCAGGGCAATTTTGCAGAGGCCAATCACTGTAATGTAAAACCACGATTCAGGTCCCAGCGGACACAACACAAAAAAAACCCAAAACGTTTCATAAGGTCAGCCATTCAGCAGGGGCCACATCACTGCTACATGCACACCAGAGATTTAGGTCACCAGCAAGGGAACCCAAAAGACCAAAAAAGGCTAGAAGTTTTTAATTTACAGCGACATCCAGCAGAGGCCACTTTTACTGCTACAGTCACACCAGGATTCGGGTCCCGCAGGGCACCAACGCAAAAAAGGCTCAGAACATTTATAAGGTCAGGACACTCGAGGGCCAAATTGAACATGTCAACATGGGTTCAGGTCACCCGCAGGACACCAAACCAAAAAAAACCCGACGTTCAAAGTTAAAGGGCTACTCTCCAGAGGCCACATCACTGCTACTGCAACCAGCCCTTCAGGCTCACCGCAATCACCAACGACAAAAAACGGTCAGAACGTTTTTAATGTCAGGACATCTCAACGAGGCACATCACTCACATGTCAACACAGGATTCAGGTCCCCGCAGGACCCCAACGACAAAACGGGGTCAGAAAGTTATAAGTGATCGGGATCTCAGCAGGGCCCCCATCACTGCTACATGTCACACAAGGATTAAGGCTCACCCGAGGACCCCCAAGCCAAAAAACGGGCAAACTTCATAAGGGGTCAGGGCTCTTTAGCAGGGGCCAATCATGCTAATGTCACACACAGGATTCGGTCCCACAGGAACCCAACAAACCAAAAAAAAAGGTCAGAACGTTATTAAGTGATCAGTGAATTCAGCAAGGACATCACGCAATGTCACACACACGATTTAGGGGCACCAAGGGGCACCAACGACCAAAAAAAAGGCTCAGAAGTTAAAAATGATCAGGCATTCAGCAGAGGCCAATCATGCTAAGTCACACACAGAATTAGGTCCAGCAGGGGCACCCAAAGCCAAAAAAGGAGAACGTTCTAGGATCAGGACATTCAGCAGAGGCCCCATCATGTACATGTCACCTCAGCGATTTAGGTCACCCCCAGGACACCCAAAACCAAAAAAAGGGGTCAAACTTCCCTAAGGGTCAGGGAATTCAGCAGAGGCCCCATTTACTGACATGTCACACAAGAGATTCAGGGTCCCAGCAGGAACCAACGACCAAAAAACGGCTCAGAATTTATAATTTTCAGTGACATCTCAGCAGAGGCCACATCAGTACATGTCCACCCGCGATTCAGGCTCACCCCAGGCACCCAAAACAAAAACGGCTCAGAACATTCATAAGTGACAGGGCATCTCAGGAGGCCACTCATGCTAATGTCACACCGGATTCAGGGGCCCGCAGGCACCAAGCCAAAAAACGGTCAGACGTTCATAAGTGTCAGCGACATTCAGCAGGGCCACATCCTGTACATGTCACACTCGAGATTCGGGCCCAGCAGGGCACAACGACCAAAAAGGGGCTCAGAACGTTAAAGTGATCAGTACATCCACAGGGCCAATCACTGCTACATTCACACCAAGTTTCGCTCCCACGGACACCAACGCCCAAAAAAACGTCAAAATTCATAAGGATCAGGACATCTCAGCAGGCCCATCATGCTACATGTCACACACGCGATTCGGTCACCAGCAGGACACCAACGCCCAAAAAACGGCTCAAAACGTTCAAAATGATCAGGATTTTCCAGCAGAGGCACATCCTGTCATGTCCACACAGCGATTCAGACTCCCCAGCGGAACCAACGACCAAAAACGGCTCAGAAGTTCAAAAGTGATCATGACATTCAGCAGGGCCACATCATGCTACATGTCAACCCCGCGTTCAGGCCACCGCGGACACCAACAACCAAAAAACGGTTTCAGAACGTTCATAATGTTCAGTGACTTTCCAGCGGGGGCCCCCAATCACTGCTACATTTTCCACACCCAAGCGATTCGGTCCCCGCGAAAAACCAACGACCAAAAAAAGGCTCAGAAGTTCATAAGTGACCCGGGTGACATCTCAGCAAGGCCACATCACTTACATGTCACACACAGGTTTCAGGTCCCCAGAAACACCAACGACCAAAAAACGCTCAGAACTTTCATAAGTGTCCACATCTCAGCAGAGGCCACATCATGCTACAGTCACACACGGGCGTTTTGGGTCCCAGGGACCCAACCCCAAAAAAAAACGGCTCGAACTTAAAAGTGATCACGACATTCGCAGGGGCCACTCATGCTACATGCAAACAGGATTCGGGCACCCGGGGGGAAACCAACGAAAAAAAAAGGGCTCAGAACTTCAAAATGATCAGTGCATTCAGGGGGCCACATCATGCTACATGTCCACACGCGATTCAGTCACGGGGGGGGACCAACGAAAAAAAAACGGCTCAGAACTTCAAAAGGATCGGGAAAACCCCAGCAGGGGCCACATCACTGCTAATGTCCCCAGCGTTCAGGTCACCAGCGGCCCCAAGACCAAAAAACGGCTCAGAACGTTCAAAAGGATCGGACATCTCAGCAGGGGCCACATCATGTACATGTCAAACCACA
>JARQOD010001051.1:0-111315 GCA_033576555.1 Oophaga sylvatica | reverse complement strand
TTTTGCTCTTTGACGCGACTAACATTCCGGGGGGCCCATGTTCATCATCGCAAGCGTACCGACAAAAAAAAAGGGCTTTGTCTGACTGCTTTACTCGTAAAAAGCACCTATATGAAACATACCCATTCCTATACATAACAAGTACAAAAAAATGCGTGTGGGGTTGACAAGCGTTTTTTAAAGGGTTTACAGTAATATGCATTGACAGGGTCGCTTTTCAGTCTGAAAAATAGATACATTACCTATTCTTATTTCTTCTTTTCGCACACTTACGGGTAAAATTTTTTGCTTTTGTGCTAGCATATTGACTTTCCCAAGGTAGCATTTTTTTTTTAGCGATTAAAATTTTTAAAAAGGATTTTTATAAATTGGGCGTTAATTTTTAAATCAAATATGTATTTTTTAAATGACAAAAAATTTAAAAAATGTTGAAGAGGACTATTCCTCAGCATTGTTTGCAAAAAAACGGGTGACACAGCCCTTAAACACTTGGATTTTATATTTACTTGTTTCTTTTATTTCAAAGGAAAAAACACTAAATTTAACTTGCACTGCAGCATTTTCAAAGTTAAACCCAATAGCACTTTAAATGCAGTATTTGATCATCTGATGTGATTGGGGATTTGCTAAGTATGGAGTGAAAAGGTGCCATCAGTTTCCTATAGCTTAATAGGCTTTTGTGTTGCTTTTGTTTTCGACTTGGGCAATCGTAATAATATGTCCAATTATTTTTTACAGATTTGGAAAAAAGAAAAAATCTTTTTAGGGTTTAAAAGTTGACGTTTTAAAATTTTTTACAGCTTAGAAATCATGGTGTACCCTCAATTATGTGTAGCATAGACACTTTTAATGTCATGTTTTTTTCACATGATTAGGTAGCTAGCATAATTTTTTCCAGAACACAGGGGGCCAGGGGTTTGAAAACCCCACAAAACCCCAAACGTTGTTTTCTCTGTATTAAAACCCTTTGAGAGCAACTGGGGTGTTGAAGCCCAGGGCCCCGGAGGGGGTAGGAGGGCCTAGTATGAGACGTTTGAAGTTGAAGTTAGCAGCCGTAATTTTGCCAGACCACGCAGGGAAAGCAGGCGTTATGAAAACCCCCCAACACATCGCGATTGTTTTACTGTGCTCTAACACTTTGACAGCAATGGGGCGTTGAAGCCCAGGGTCAAGGAGGGGGTAGGCAGAGGCCCCAGTATGAGACGTTTTAAGTTAATTTAGCACATAAATTTTTTCCGCACACAGCAGGGGAAAAGCAGGCGTTTACTGAACCCCACAAAAAACAACAGCGATTGTTTTTATCGTGATCAACCTTCTGAGCAGCAAAAAGGCGCTGTTTAAGCCCAGGGTCAAGGAGGGGGTAGGCAGAGGCTAGTATGAGCGTTTTTAAATTGAAGTTAGCAGCATAATTTTGCCAGACACCAGCAGGGGGAAAACGGTTTTGAACCCCCCAAAAAAAAAAATCAGCGTTGTTCATCTGTGATCTAAAAATTCTGGCAGAACTGGCGAGTTGAAGCCCAGGGTCAAGGGGGGTGTAGGCAGGGCCTTATGAGACGTTTGAAGTTGAAGTTAGCAGAGTAATTTTTGCCAACACACAGCAGGGGAACAAAGGCGTTACTAAACCCCCACAAAAAATCAGCGATTGTTTTCTTGGCATCTAACACTTTGAGAAGCAACTGGGCTGTTAAGCCCAGGGAAAGGGGGGGTGAGGCAAAAATTTGAGATTCCCTTTGTTACTGCCCTTGCAAATGTATGCTTAAAACAAGAATAAATAAAGTTTTATACACAATAAAATGATGAATTTCAATTACAAGAATCGAAAAATATTTATACTTGACAGTCCTCTGTGGTTGATAACGTTTAATGGCTAACTGAAAATATGGTAACAAATTCAAAGCTTTCGAGACTACTCAGGTGTCTTCATCAGGCTAAGAGTAAAGCCAAAAATGAAGAATCACATATTTCTACACACAACAGGACACAGGAATAGCTAAGACAAGTGAGGGAGGGACAAGTGAGGGGAGACCGGCAACAAAAAGGAGAACAAGGATGAATTATCAGCGCCACACAATCACAGATAAATTAATGAATTTACCTGTGGCAAAAGACTTTTGTATGCCCGGTCATAGCATGATGGATATGGAATTACTGGTATTAAAATATAACTTCAAATATGAGAAACGTACAAAGGTTTCAGAATATAAGCTCATCATGACCTTTGACACTGTTAGTGATGGAATGAATAGATCACATGGATTTATGTCATTCTATATCAATTAAGGAATCTGCGTCTATGCCCTTCCAGGGTCATGAAAACCCAAAAAAAGACGCCAATGAGAGGGCAATCAAACTTTCTATCCTTATCTAGGAACTGTTCCAATATTTATGTTCATCCCTGTGAGATAATGACAGTTCTGATACACGTCACTTACTTGTCTTACCTATTGCACTATTCCTGTGTCCTGTTGTGTATAGAAATATGTGATGCTTAATTTTTTTATTTAGTCTTTGCCTGATGAAGAGACGTGAGTAGCCTTGAAAGCTTGCAATTTGTTTCCATCTTTTCAGTTATCCATTAAAAGGTATCAACCACTGCTGACTCTGAAGTCTAAATATTTTTCTATCTACTGGCTAACACGGTACAAAGATACACATGTTTTCTAATTTCAAGAAGGAAAAATAAAGAAAATACAAATATAAACGCATATATGCACATGCCAAAAATAAATGGAACAACACAACACCCAAAAAATTGGTAACAAAATATAGTGTTGTAAATTTAAGAATAAAAGTCCATTTTTTTTTTTATGAATAATGCTTAAGGAACGCTATGTTAAACCATAACATAGTGAAGACAATGGATTTTGTAATAGTCACTCATCATCATCATCGCAAATTTTATGTGACAGTCACAGACATTTCAATTATTTAAGTTCATAAAATCGTAACTTTCTATAGCATGTATGACATGTCCAGCATGGACTCATCAATGTGATTGATGACACAATAATGTACGATAAAAAATAACCATTTAAAAAAACATTAGGCATTGTTTGTCACAATTAAAGTGTGTGCCTGCAAGTGTAGGTGAAACAAAGGCTACGGATAGCAAAGGTATATTCTATGTCTGTATCAGACAGTGGACAGCCTCTGATGGGTAATGCCGATGTTATACTGTACGTCAATAAAGTCTGCGGCTGAAATCATGCATTTTTTGCTTGTAGAGTGTTGAAGAGGGTAAAAGAATGTCTGGTTGCGCAAAGCTTTATCCGTCAACACTACCTTCCTACTGTCACGCGTAGGGTAGGGTAGCGTGTGGCAATTAGCTGACTATCAAATGTGAGGTTAGGCTGCGTTATTGCGCACTAGGGACGGACAAAAAAATACAGCAGTAATAATTAAATGTGTAATACTCCACCTATGACAAACAAAAAAATTACGTTACCTCTTTAACAATGTACAAGACTAACAAGCCTAATGGTTGACGCTGACTTAATTGAGATACAGTATTACATCAACATTGTCCATGAGTAACTATGCACTGTGATACCTATATACCAGTATTAATTTATATCTCTTGTGGTTGTTTCAACAGCACTTGCAGGTATAACTACCTATTGTCAGTATGCATGATGCACTTTCTAGATGTAATAATTTATTATTGGACATTATTACCATGTTTACATGCTGGCCATTTCATATATGGTGTTTGAAGTTACAGTTGGCATCAGTATGTGTATTTTATAATGTCTGTCATAAATAAAACTCGTGATGATGATGATGAGGATTTAATGATTCGTACATCCATTGACTGCATTATCTTACAGGTACAGATAAAGTTCCTTAAAAAGCATTAATTCATAAGTATGAAATGTACTTTTATGCATTAATTTCAAAATGTGAAGAGTAGACTATGTTTTATTTTTTGTTACCATTTCTAATAGACATGTGCAGATATGCGCTGCGATGACAAATTATTATTTGTCCATATTTGTCATAAAAATTTATCATTCTAGGCCTGCAAAACTTCACAATTTCATGTTTTCAGCATAACAAGCAGGGTGACGGCTCTTCCCTATTTGGAGCATGTTGGTCATGTGTTTTTCTGTCCATGTGTCGGGAACAGGAGACTTCTTGCCGTTCACACAGCAGGGGAACAGCTGGCGTTACTGAACCCCACTAACAGTAGAGCTTGTGTTTTGTTCTGTGGACACGACACTTCTGAGCAGCAACTGGCAGTGTTGGAGCACAGGGAGTAGAGTTCAGGTGGTAGAAAGATGAACATAACAGGAGACATGGATAACGTTGCGAACCAGTTATTTAATCTGAAAACGGACAGACAAATTCTGGCGAGATCCATGCCTTGTTCATTTTCAGAAAAGTAAGCCGGTCTACATTATCGGAGGATAGTCGCATGCGACGGTCTGTTAGTACACCACCTGCAGCACTAAAGACGCGCTCCGATAATACACTGGCAGCAGGGCAAGCCAGCACCTCCAATGCATACTGGCTAAGCTCTGGCCATGTATCCAGCTTAGAGACCCAAAACTTGAATGGGGAAGAGCCATCTGGGAGTACACTGAGAGGCAAAGCCAAGTAGTCTGTCACCATCTGACGGATACGTTGCCTCCCGCTGACTGGAGCCCTCTCGGATGGTGTAGACATTTGTGGCGCTGCCACAAAACTTTGCCACATTTTTAACATACTGGTCTTTCCCTGTGCAGAGGCACTGCGTGTGCTCCCTCTTGTTGCAGAGCTCTCTACACTGCCTCGACGCACAGAGCTGCTTTGTAAAGCAGTAGCAGCAGCAGTGCTCTCGGCAGTAAGGTAGAACATTAGGGATTGCACCAGTGTGTCTTGGTACTCCCGCATTTTACGCTCCCGGTTCAACGGTGTGATGAGGCTTTTGACGTTGTCCCGGTAGCGAGGGTCTAGGAGGGTGTACACCCAATAATCAGACGTCGTGAGAATGTGGGCAATGCGGCGGTCGTTTCTTAGGCACTGCAGCATGAAATCAACCATGTGCTGCAGACTCCCAACTGGCAAAGAAACGCTGTCCTCTGCAAGAGGCGTTATCTCTGCCTGCTCTGCATCACCCCACCCTCGCTCTACATACTGACTAGAGCGTTGTGTACCTCCCTCTGGAGCGATGTCTTCCTCCTCCATTGACTCCTCCTCCTCATCCTCCTCACAAAGTGAGCCCTGCCCAGCCCTTTGTGAGGAACCACGTTGCGCTGACTTTCCAGAAGGTGATGGAATTTGTGACTCCTCATCCTCCACTTCTTCCAAAACCTCATCCCTTATTGCTTGCAGTGTTTTTTGAAGCAGGCAGATAAGGGGACAGTCAGGCTGACTAGTGCATCATCTGCACTCGCCATCCGCGTTGACTCATCAAACGCACGCAAAACGTGGCACATGTCCTTCATAGTGGCCCACTCATTAATGGTGAAGTGTGGACGGCGCAAATTGCGTGTTGATTGCGCCTGATGCAGCTGATACTCCATAACTGCTGGCTGCTGCTCACACAACCGCTCCAACATATGTAACGTTGAATTCCACCTGGTGGATACGTCACATATGATGCGATGTTCAGGAAGGCGCAATCTGCGTTGCAGAGCTGCAATGCGCGATCTGGCCATGCTGGAACGTCGCAAGTGAGCGCACTCTAGGCGGACCTTGTGCAGCAGTGCATCAAGATCCGGATAGTCCCTCAAAAAACTCTGCACGACCAAGTTGAGCACATGTGCCAGACATGGTATGTGAGTGAGGTTGCCAAGGCCCAGAGCTGCCACCAGATTTCGGCCATTGTCACACACTACCAAGCCTGGCTGGAGATTCGCTGGCAAAAACCACACGTCGCTCTCCTGCTTGATAGCATTCCAGACCTCCTGCGCTGTGTGGCTTCGATTCCCCATGGGAATTAATTTCAGAACGGCCTGTTGCCGTTTGGCCACGGCTGTGCTCATATCGGTCGCATCAGGTAAGCGTCCACGGGTCCATGTGGAGGTAGACCGTGACGGCTCCTGCAGCGATGATTCTGAGGAACTGGAGTAGGAGGAGGAGTCAATGTGGACAGACTTGATTCCGGCAATCCTTGGAGTTGGCAGAACACGTACAGCGCCACTCGCAAGATCTGTACCCGGCTCCACAACATTCACCCAATGGGCAGTGAGTGAAAGGTATCGTCCCTGGCCATGGGTACTGGTCCACGCATCGGTGGTCAGGTGGACCTTGCTACTGACGGCGTTTAGTAGCGCATGTTTAATTTTTGCCTCAACATGCTTTTGCAGACCAGGGACGGCTTGCCTGCTGAAATAAAATCGGCTGGGCACATTGTATTGTGGGACTGCCAATGCCATTAATTCACGGAAACTGTCAGTCTCCACCAGCCTGAATGACAGCATTTCAAGGGACAGGAGTTTTGCAATGCCAGCATTCAGAGCCTGTGCTCGTGGATGGTTTGCCGAGTATGGCCGTCTTTTATCCCATGCCTGTGCTACCGATGGCTGTTTTGTGGCCTGGGTGTGTGAGGATGACAGGGAACTTGCAGCTGTGGGTGGAATAACATTGTGTCTCTGGACAACAGTGACAGAGGTTCTTCCATGGCGATCCTTTGAGGAAGCCGAACCAGCTGTGTGTGAACTGGAGGAAGAGGCTCCAACACGAGCTGAAGATGTAGGTGCTGCTGTAGGTTGGCCTACATCTCCAGTGTGTCTTTGTAACTCAACAAAGTGCTTTGACCGCACATGTTTCCACATATTTGTTGTATTAAGGTTACTGACACTTTTACCTCTTTTAATTTTTTGATTACACAGCTTGCATTTGACATAGCAAATATCATCTGCAACTGTATCAAAAAAGGACCACGCAGAGCAAGTCCTGGGAGCGCCCGGTTTGGCTGTTGGAAGAGAACTGCTCCGAACGGGTGCCAAACTGGAGGCTACAGGCAAGCGAGTCTGCAGCCTACCTCTCCCTACTGTTTGGACCGTTGGGGCAATCTCTTCCTCAGAGCTGCTCCCACCACCTTCCTGTTCCTCACGCCATGTTGGGTCTTGGACCTCATCATCTCCACCACTACCCTCTTCCAACACCTGCTGTTGTTGGGTGGTCTGGCCAGCACCATGCTCAACAGAAACTGGCAACTGAGTCTCATCATCATCAGATGCGTTCTGCGGTGTGCTGACCATCGGCACTGGCTCACCCGCCTCTTCAGATTCAGAGAGACACAGCTGTTGCGCATCACTGCATACTGCCTCTTCTTCACATTCCAGAATGCTGCTTGGCTGGGCCCCTGTTTCCAAGCCAACAGATTCTGAGAACAGAAGCAGAGACTCAGCTGGCTCCTGTACAGAGCTCTCTGAGTGCCTGGGCAATTTGGCAGGCGGTGAAGAGACTGATGGTTGTTCAACAGTGCTGTGGTCCTGAGAGGAGGTGGAAGCTATTGAAGTCGATGCATTGGCTGCCATCCAACCAACAACGGCTTCAATTTGTTCTTCACGCAGCAGGGGGGTACGCTGAGCTCCTACAAAAGTGCGCATAAAGGAACGCTCACGGGGAAAACTGGTGGATGCTGTGTCACTGGGTGCGGCAGCAGCCACAGAATCCCCACGTCCTCTCCCTGCTGCAAATCCATGGCCTCGACCACGACCACGTGCCTTACTCACTGACTTCTTCATCTTGGTAGATTTATAAAGAAAGTCAGAAAAGTTATAAGGCCTAAGTGTGGTTATTCCTCACAGACTACAGTGAACCCTGCAGACAACTGTTCAGTATCTGTGAAAGGACCCTTTGTGTACTTCTATAGTGTTTGCAACCAATGTATTGTATACGGATGGAAGCGCGTCACACTAATAGATTAGGTTTTTTTCCACTAAAATGGAGCAGCACCAATTAGAGAAAAATGTGAAGGATGAGGCAGTGACACACGCTCAGCAGACTACAACCGGCAGTGGTTGAAGAACAAACTGGAGCGTAATCTGCACTCACAAAATGAAAAGCTCACAGACTACAGTGAACACTGAAACACAACTGTTCAGTAGCTGTTAAAGGCCCCTTTGTGTACTTCTATAGTGTTTGCAACCAATGTATTGTATACGGATGGAAGCGCGTCACACTAATAGATTAGATTTTTTTCCACTAAAATGGAGCAGCACCAATTAGAGAAAAATGTGAAGGATGAGGCAGTGACACACGCTCAGCAGACTACAACCGGCAGTGGTTGAAGAACAAACTGGAGCGTAATCTGCACTCACAAAATGAAAAGCTCACAGACTACAGTGAACACTGAAACACAACTGTTCAGTAGCTGTTAAAGGCCCCTTTGTGTACTTCTATAGTGTTTGCAACCAATGTATTGTATACGGATGGAAGCGCGTCACACTAATAGATTAGATTTTTTTCCACTAAAATGGAGCAGCACCAATTAGAGAAAAATGTGAAGGATGAGGCAGTGACACACGCTCAGCAGACTACAACCGGCAGTGGTTGAAGAACAAACTGGAGCGTAATCTGCACTCACAAAATGAAAAGCTCACAGACTACAGTGAACACTGAAACACAACTGTTCAGTAGCTGTTAAAGGCCCCTTTGTGTACTTCTATAGTGTTTGCAACCAATGTATTGTATACGGATGGAAGCGCGTCACACTAATAGATTATATTTTTTTCCACTAAAATGGAGCAGCACCAATTAGAGAAAAATGTGAAGGATGAGGCAGTGACACACGCTCAGCAGACTACAACCGGCAGTGGTTGAAGAACAAACTGGAGCGTAATCTGCACTCACAAAATGAAAAGCTCACAGACTACAGTGAACACTGAAACACAACTGTTCAGTAGCTGTTAAAGGCCCCTTTGTGTACTTCTATAGTGTTTGCAACCAATGTATTGTATACGGATGGAAGCGCGTCACACTAATAGATTAGATTTTTTTCCACTAAAATGGAGCAGCACCAATTAGAGAAAAATGTGAAGGATGAGGCAGTGACACACGCTCAGCAGACTACAACCGGCAGTGGTTGAAGAACAAACTGGAGCGTAATCTGCACTCACAAAATGAAAAGCTCACAGACTACAGTGAACACTGAAACACAACTGTTCAGTAGCTGTTAAAGGCCCCTTTGTGTACTTCTATAGTGTTTGCAACCAATGTATTGTATACGGATGGAAGCGCGTCACACTAATAGATTAGATTTTTTTCCACTAAAATGGAGCAGCACGAATTAGAGAAAAATGTGAAGGATGAGGCAGTGACACACGCTCAGCAGACTACAACCGGCAGTGGTTGAAGAACAAACTGGAGCGTAATCTGCACTCACAAAATGAAAAGCTCACAGACTACAGTGAACACTGAAACACAACTGTTCAGTAGCTGTTAAAGGCCCCTTTGTGTACTTCTATAGTGTTTGCAACCAATGTATTGTATACGGATGGAAGCGCGTCACACTAATAGATTAGATTTTTTTCCACTAAAATGGAGCAGCACCAATTAGAGAAAAATGTGAAGGATGAGGCAGTGACACACGCTCAGCAGACTACAACCGGCAGTGGTTGAAGAACTAACTGGAGCGTAATCTGCACTCACAAAATGAAAAGCTCACAGACTACAGTAAACCCTGCAGACAACTGTTCAGTAGCTGTGAAAGGCTCCTTTCTGTACTTCTATAGTGTTTGCAACCAATGTATTGTATACGGATGGAAGCACGTCACACTAATAGATTTGATTTTTTTCTAATATAATGGAGCTGCACCAATTCCACAAAATAAAATAAAAAAAAAAAAGAGTCAGTGACACCTGCAGATGCCAACAAACAGCGGTGGATGCAGAGCAAACTGCAGCGTCACCTGCACTGTCACACACACACCTTGCACAGAGCTGTTAAAACAACACTGGCAAAATGAAGCTTTACACAGCGGTTGGTAAACTAGCCTGCCTCAAGCACAGTAGTACACAAAATCGCAATATCTAACTGTCCCTCAGAGTGAGCAGAGTAGCGTTCTGTCCCTAACTGAGTTCACAGCACAGTGACGCTAAAATGGCTGCGGCGCCTTTTATAGTGCATTCTGACATCATTTCAGCAGCCAATCACAGCCATGCCATTAGTTAACATGACCGCAGCATTACAGGATGTGCCCACACTTCATAAGATTCATCATTGGCTGACTAACATCACATTGCCTCTCAAAGAATTATGGGAACTTCCGATTCCGGTATACGATATTGAAAAAGTATCGGAATTAAGTATCGGAATTCCGATAACGCGAATATCGGCCGATACCCGATACTTGCGGTATCGGAATGCTCAACACTAGTGAGGACCACAACTTGATGCTTGGCTCCCTCCAACCAATGTCTCCACTCTTCGAATGCCCACTTCATAGCCAATATTCCCGACTCCCCACATCATAATTACGTTCAGCGGGGGAAAACTTTTGGGAGAAGAAGGCACAAGGGTTAATCTTAGAGGTTACAGGATCCCTTTGGGACAAAACGGCTCCTGCACCAATCTCAGACGCATCTATCTCCACCTGAAATGGTAGAGAAACATCAGGTTGCCGTAGAACAGGAGCAGAAGTGAATCTGCGCTTAAGCTCCTGAAACGCAGAAACTGCCTCAGGAGACCAATTTACAAGATCAGAACCCTTTTTGGTTAAATCAGTCAGTTTCACAATACCAGAGAAATTACTTATAAATTTACAGTAGAAATTAGCAAAACCCAAAAATCTCTGAAGAGCCTTCAATGAAGTGGGCTGAACCCAGTCACAAATGGCCTGAACCTTGACCGGGTCCATTTCAATAGCAGACGGGACAAAATTAATCCCAAAAATGAAACCTTCTGTATTCCAAAGAGACATTTTGATCTCTTAACATACAAAGCATTCTCTCTCAAAATCCGGAATACCCTCCGAAACATGTTCCACATGAGAATCCCAGTCGTTGGAAAATATCAAAATATCGTCCAAATAAATGATCAGAAACTTATCCACCAAGACCCGGAAAATATTGTTCATGAAAGACTGGAAGACAGAAGGGGCATTAGTGAGCCCAAAAGGCATCACTAGGTACTCAAAAAGCCCCTCAGGGGTATTAAACGCCGTCTTTCATTCATCTCCGTTCTTGATGCAAATAAGATTATACGCCCCCTAAGGTCATGATTGGTAAACCAACTGGCACCTTTCACTCTGGAAAACAAATCAGAAATCAAGAGTAACGGACATTGATATTTAACCGTGATCTTATTAAGGAGACAATAGTCAATACATGGCTTCAATGAACCATCCTTCTTGGCCACAAAGAAAAAGCCGGCGCCCAAGGGTGAAGAGGATGGTCTGATATGACCCTTTTCTAAAGACTCTTTGATATATGATCGCATAGCCTCATGCTAAATCGAAATTTACAACCGGGTACCAATTCAATCGCACAATCATAACTCCTATGCGGAGGCAAGGACGCCGATCTACTCACTAAATACATCAGAAAAATCAGCCAAATAGTCGGGGACATCTTCCGACTGGGGAGAGGTAGAAAAAACAGGAGTGTCACTACGAACACATTGACAACCCCAACTGGTCACAGACACAGACTTCCAATCCAAAACAGGATTATGAATCTGTAACCAAGGGAAACCCAGTACAATAATGTCATGTAAATTATGTAACACCAAACATTTGCAATTCTCTTGGTGGTCCGGGTCAACCCGCATTATCACCTGGGTCGAAAACTGGGGTTTATTCTCCGCCATAGGGGTAGAATCAATACCCAGCAAAGGAATAGACTTCTGCAGGGTATCATGGGAAAACCACAACGTTTGGCAAAATCAAAATCCATCAGGTTTATAGCTGCTCCTGAAATAA
Organism: Oophaga sylvatica; assembly: GCA_033576555.1. Classification (NCBI taxonomy): domain Eukaryota; kingdom Metazoa; phylum Chordata; class Amphibia; order Anura; family Dendrobatidae; genus Oophaga; species Oophaga sylvatica. Next base: position 99,463 of record JARQOD010001051.1, on the reverse strand, counting down.
AAAAAGCCTGAGCCAAAAATGTGGACACGGAGCAAATCAAGGTAACAGTCAAAAGAAATTTAGTCTGAACACTACCCAAAACAACTGAGCTCGCAAAACGTCTTCCCCGCTTGGGGCAGATGGAAATAGCATGAGAAGCGTCTCCACAGTAGAAGCACAACTTATTACGCTTACGAAACTCATGACGCTGAGCCCCAGAAGCCACTCCATCACACTGCATGGGCTCAGGGGCTGGCTCACAAGGTGTCACCACCTCTCACATATTTCGATGCTCACGTAGCCGTCTGTCAATTTGAATGGCCAATGCCATAGAGTCATTGAGCCCAGAGGGAACAGGAAATCCCACCATAATGTCCTTTACAGTCTCTGCCAGACCCTTCCGAAAAAGAGCTGCCAGGGCATCGTCATCCATTTAGTAAGGACTGCCCACTTTCAGAATTTCTGACAGTATAGGTCTGCAGCTTCCTGACCCTGTTTCAATGCCAACAAGGTTTTCTCAGCTTGATCAGTAACATTAGGTACATCATACAACAACCCCAGAGCCTGAAAAATCACATCAACATCAGTCAAGACAGGATCCCCAGGTGTCAGGGAAAAGGCCCAATCCTGAGGGTCGCCACGCAAAAGGGAGATGACAATTTTAACCTGCTGTGCCACGTTCCCGAGGACAAAGGCCTCAAGGCAAAAAACAACTTACAGTTATTTTTAAAATTCAAAAATTTAGAGCGATCCCCAAAAAACAACTCTGGAGTAGGAATCTTAGGCTCTACAGTCATGGCCAAAAGTTTTGAGAATGACACAAATATTATATTTTCACATGATCTGCTGCCCTCTGGTTTTTATGTGTGTTTGACAGATGTTTTAATCACAGACAGAAATATAATAATTGCAAACATATGAGTAACAAAAGCTTATATTGACAGTTAGAATGAGTTAATGCAGCAAGTCAATATTTGCAGTGTTGACCCTTCTTCTTCAGGACCTCTGCAATTCTCCCTGGCATGCTCTCAATCAACTTCTGGACCAAATCCTGACTGATAGCAGTCCATTCTTGCACAATCAATGCTTTCATTTTGTCAGAATTTTTAGATTTTTGTTTGTCCACCCGTCTCTTGATGATTGACCACAAGTTCTCAATGGGATTAAGATCTGGGGAGTTTCCAGGCCATGGACCCAAAATCTCTATGTTTTGTTCCCCGAGCCATTTAGTTATCACCTTTGCTTTATGGCAAGGTGCTCCATCATGCTGGAAAAGGCATTGTTGATCGCCAAACTGCTCTTGGAGGGTTGGGAGAAGTTGCTCTTGGAGGACATTCTGGTACCATTCTTTATTCATGGCTGTGTTTTTAGGTAAGACTGTGAGAGAGCCGATTCCCTTGGCTGAGAAGCAACCCCGCACATGAATGGTTTCAGGATGCTTAACAGTTGGCATGAGACAAGACTGGTGGTAGCGCTCACCTTGTCTTCTCCGAATGAGGCGTTTTCCTGATGTCCCAAACAATCAAAAAGGGAATTCATCAGAGAAAATAACTTTACCCCAGTCCTCAGCTGTCCACTGCCTGTACCTTTTGCAAAATATCAGTCTGTCCATGATGTTTTTTCTGGAGAGATGGCTTCATTGTGCCCACTCTGAGACCAGCCTTGCTCAGATCCCGCCTCACAGTCCCGTGCGATGCACTCACATCTGCATGCTGCCATTCTGGCAACTCGCATGCTTGAGCCCGATCCGAGCTGAAACACTTTTACAGGTACTGCCTTCGGGCTTCTGGCGCCTGACCTTTTGCAACAATGGAACCTCTCCTGAGTTCTTGATGTCGATCATTGTTGACTGAGCGCAATCTTTCTAGCTGCGATATCTCACTTCCTGTAGCCCTTTGTGCTTGCAATGAGACTGCACGTGTTTTTTTAGGATACCAGGGTTTAACAGAAGAGAAACAATGATGCCAACCCAGTCCTTTAAAAGTTCCAGGTCAATCTTACTTAATCATGACAGATGATCCTCCAGCATGTCCTATCAACACCCACATCCTGTTAAGGTCGCATCACTGAAAAGAGGTTAGCTGGACCTTTTAAGGCAGCTGCATGTGTGAAATGTTTCGGGATAAAGTTCATTTCTAGCAAATATATTACAATAATGCTGTTAAGTATCATTTTAAACATTCTGAATATCAATTCATTAGAAAGGACCTATACTTGAAAAATTAATATTGTGTCATTCAAAACTTTGGCCATACTGTACAACAGGCATCCGAGTGAGATAGATTGCCATACTCTGAACTTCAGCAGCAAGCTGAACACTCAGACAAATGTTTGATTTCCATTGAGAAAAAAATCCTCCTCAGCCCCCAGAGAAAAAGAGGGAAATATGTATATAATAAGAAAAAAAATTCTGACAACTTTTTTTTTCTGACAACCTTTTTTTTTTTTTTTTTTTTTTTACTATTTTTCCCTTCTGTTGAGTACCACAGAATTTTCAGTAAGGCCGGTGATTCTGCTATGATTTGGTAACTGAAGAGGACAGGAGCAAAACAGCAAGGCAGCCGAACACCTAAGAGGTTGGAAACTAATGGGTTGCAGATCCCTAAACTAACCGCACAACTAGAAGCAGCCGTGGAGTGTACCTACGGTGGTTCCTAGACGCCTCGGCACAGCCGGAGAGCTAGCTACACCTAAAGATAGAAACAGGAAGGCTAACTGCCCCGGAGTAGAGCCCCAAAGGAATAGGCAGCCCCCAAACATATAATGGCGGTTAGACAAGACGAAACACAAACACAAGCAGAAAATAGAGTGAGCAAACGCTGGGGCCAAACACTGCCTAAATAGGACAGGACAGAACACTATCTGCAACCCAGCAAAAGCCTAGCAAAATTTCCAACACTTCTGATTTAAAAAATGCTGAGATCACACGATCTCGCCACCCACTAAATCAGATCTCAGTGTGAACAAGGCTAACCCGCAGCCACTCAAAAAGCAGGGAAAGAGCAATTGAACAAATAACAGTGGCTACTGAAAAACAGAGAGTAGCACAGGCCCCAGGAGGGGACCCGGCTAACCTCCACAAAGGTGCAGACAAAAATGGAAATAGCAAACACAATAGAAACAAGCAGAAAATATCTTATCTGAAGGTAGCAGACAAAGGCAAGACACCAGCAGACTTCCAAATGAACCAGGAAACAACAATTGATCAACGGTGAGGATCATGGGAAGGCAGCTCCCTTATATCAGCCCAGTAAGTGACTCCTGATTGCCAGTCGTCGCTGGCAGGTGAGGAGGCCCTGTCAATAGATACAGCCTCAGTACCATCAGCAACCACCAGAGGGAGCCTCAGCTCAGAAATTGTCTCCAACACGTTTACAACACCGCCCCCAAGCACAAATGCGATTTGCACACTTAGTTATGTACCGACGAGCTGCTCTTCCTAATGCTCTCAATGTTCAGTGAAAAACTGAGAGAAACAGGAAGAGAATCTCGTTGTGACAGGACCATAAGTATAAAAATCGCATATGAGTGCAGTGTTCATGTGATGACTACTGGAACCTGCAGAGCTGAATCCTGACATTGCAGGCTTCTGAATTCTCACAACAAATGCACTGCACACTTTTAGGATTCTCCCTTGCCGATGGGAAGAGTACACGGTCATGTCAGCACAAGCATGTGATTTATATACTTCTGGCCACATTCTGACTAGATGTGCCCGGCCTCACGCCGTTCATTTTCATTGAGTGAGGCCACACATGTCTAGTCAGCATGTGACCGCATGTATGTAAATCACCAGCACGAGAGAATCCTAACAGCTTTCAGTGAGCACTGTGAGAATTCAGAAGTCTGCAGTCACATAGAATGACTGCAGACTCATCACAAACCTGGGCAACTCCTTTAAACCCCTTATTGACCGATGGAAAGACAGTACATAATCACGGACATGCGCTGTTCGAATGCTGTTCTTGGCAACAGTCCTTCGGTGCATTTGCAGCCGACCCTTTTTGGGTCATCTCCCCTTTTGGGACCCCACACTTTTTGGGCCACCATCCCTGTTTGGGTCATCACCCCTCTTTGGGACTCCACCCCTTTAGGTAAACCTTTCCTCCTTGGGGTGTACGCCGTGGACTCACCATGGCACTCTCACCGCCTGTGCCCGGCAGTCTATCTGCCTCAACAGTTCCACACAGCAAGGTTCCGCACCGCTCCAAAAGGCTCAGCCCGGCTTCGCATAGCGAGGCTCCACACTGCTTTGCACAGCGAGGTTCCGCACTGCTCTGCAAGGCTCTGCCCCTCTTGGCACAGCTCTGCACGGCTCCGCAAGGCTCTGCCCCTCTCGGCACAGCTCTGCACGGCTCCGGGGATGCTTATTAGGTTTAAAGTGGATTGGCGTGGCTGAGGTACGATGAGCAGTTTAGGCAGAGAAAGGCCATGAGGCCTGGCATGCGGTGGGAACAAAAGGATATTTCCTTATGGATGCAATTGATGGCAGCCCATGCATCTCAGCCCTTTCAGGGAGGTGCCTGGGTTTCTAGCTCAACCAGTGAATCCTCAGCGACACAAAAGAAAGATTTCTATTGCCAGTTTAACGAGGGGCAGTGCAAGTTTGCGGCAACATGCTAGTTTAAATTTAAGTGTTCCGGTTGTGGGGGCAGTTATGGTCTCACCAGGTGATTCCAGCGATCAAACGGAAAGTCCGGTGATGCTGGAAAAGGGGAGGACCGTGGCAATACTTTCATTATTAAATTCCCAGATTATGAGGCCCACAGCGGGCCACTCTGTTCAGCTCACCGGGCCCCAGCAGCAGGATCGTGCCACTTCAGTAACTGATTGAGCGTCCTCTGACTCACAATCAGTTAAAATCTGTTGCTGTGCAGTAGATTCCTCCCGCATGGCAACAGTTAACAACCGCCAGCCCATCACAGGTTGGCAGCTGACAACGCGCACGTTGCCGAAAAATGAAATCACTGTCATATGCCAGAATGACGCTGCGCACCTCAGCCAAATCGGAGAGTAGAACACCGCTGGAGCTCAGTCAGGTAAGGAGAAACTTTTTGTTTTAGTAAAGCCACGGTATGGGGCATATTAAACCGGTATGAGGGTACATTATACTACTAAGGGGGTGAAGGAAAGGAGGTGCATTACACTGGTACGGGCTGCATTATACTATGGGGTGCGTTACACTCCTATGGGGGTGCATTATACTTCTATGGGGTGCATTATACTATGGGATGCATTATACTGCTATGGGGTGCATTATACTACTATGGGGGTGCATTATACTGCTTTGGGATGCTTTATACTACTATGGGGGTGCATTATACTACAGGGTGCATTATACTATTATGGGAATGCATTATACTATGGGCATGCATTATACTGCTATGGGGTATATTATACTACTAGGGGGTGCATTATACTACAGGAAACATAAAGGATGAGCTAGCTGGTCACAACCTAACAACTACCTTCGACGAACTGGTTTCCCTCGCCATCCGTATAGATCTTCGTTTCCAGGAGCGTGCCTATGAGGTGGCACATGGAAGAAGATCACGGCATCAGGCCCCGTCCTTGCAACGTTATTCCAACTCCATGTGGTGCACCCTAGGTAACACTAAAGGACTAACAATCTTGATGAAACAATCAAGCTACATCTAGATCTCCTGGTCAATATATTTTACATCATATTTGATAATCAACAAAGGATCAAAATTGATAATGTTTACAAATAATAATGGTACCGTTACAAATAATAATGGTACCGTCACAAATGACATTCCTCAAATGAAAGATCTTGGACCCACTGTGAAAATCTGCCAAATCAATATTGAAGGTATCAGCCGCTCAAAATGTGATTTCCTCCACAAGTTTCTCACTGATAACAAAATGGACGTTCTTGTTCTTTAGGAAACTCATGTTGAAAATGAAGATCAACTTCCAGCTCGTGGCTCCATTTCTGGTTTTGATTTAATTGGTGCTACAGTTGACCCACACTACGGTGAAGCTACATGTGTGAAAAGTAATATTGAAATGCTTGTATCTACATCTGTTGAAAATTACATTCATGAAGCTGTGATTAAAGTTGATGATATCACAATTGTTAATATTTACAAGCATCCTGCAGTACAATGGCCTACTGAAGTTATCCATGTTCATCCACATCCTACCGTGTACATCGGAGATTTCAACAGTCACCACGAGCTCTGGCAATATGCTAACAATGACGACAATGGTGAGCACCTGGTAAACTGGTCTGACGTGCATAATACATTCTTGGTTTTTGATGCAAAGGATTTTCCAACCTTCCAATCAGCACCCTGGCAGAGAGTATACAACCCTGATCTATGTTTCGTATCACGCAATAGAAGCAATCAACCTTTACCTACATCTCAGTGTGTTGTCAATCATTTCCCTCGTAGTCAGCATCGCCCTGTCATCATCGCCATTGGAGTATCCATTCCTCTTGTTAAAGTTTGCAGATCATCTTGACAAGTGTATTGGTTGGATACCTCCAATCAGTAAAAACTATGAGCGGTTCTGTAAAGCTGTTATCAAAGCTGCAAAGAAATCAATACCACGTGGCTTCCGCAAAGAATACATTCCAGGCTGGACTGATGAATGTGCACAAAGGTAGCGACAATTCCTTGAGAGTGCAGATGGTGAAATCGGTGATGAGTTGCTGAACAAACTGAATGCAGCACATTGTGTCAAATGGATGGAAACATTTGAGAACATGGACTTTAAAAGGTCCAGTAGAAAAGCATGGTCTCTTAAGAAAACTTGAAGGAAACCGTAAAGCAAAACAGAAAGCGAATGCTGTAACTCCAAACTAAATCGCAGCACACAATGTGAATACCTCACGAAATCCTAAAGACCGAGCTCATACCTTGTTATGGGTTGCGGAACGCACCTAATAAATATAAATAGAAGGTGCGCTCGCAGCCTGGGGTCCACCGTGCAGGCAGAACCTGCTGCTAGGAAGATGGCGCAGTAGGTGGTATGAGCGAACTCTGTTATCCCGCAGAGTCACAGATATGGCCGCCGTAGCACTATATCGTGAAGTGAGCAAATTCTGTTACTCCACAGAGCCGCTAAATAAAAGGATGTGGCGCTATATGGCGATATAAGAGAACTCTGTTGCTCCACAGAGTCGCAACCTAAATGCTGACTAATACCGATGTCCGCATGTCGCCACCGGGTTACGTCCGGACTGCGCAGCTTCAATATAAAGTAGTCAGCAATGCACACAGCAAACACCTCACCTGAGAAACCGATATACTAGGGGCTAATTTCAGCCAGAGCCCTGAACCCATACACACAACTCCTCACCGGAGGTGCCGGTATTCTAGGGCTTATTTCAGCCGGGTCCCTAAACACATGCATAACCACACTAGCGCAAGCACGTAACAGATTTGATACTAGCGCACGGCTGTGCGGTTAAGCCACCTTTTTATAGTAGCCACGAGCATGAGACCTTCCAAAAAGGACCAATAGGAAGCTGCTTCAGAACACCAACAGCTTCAGAACCTTCCTGGAGAACCAATAGGAGTCGCAGCTGTATCCGAGCATGTGACCCCTGATCTCCAATAAAAGATCTTGCCCTGGGCATGCTCAGATGAAGAAACAGAGGACTTAGTCCCAAATCTGCCTGCTCCAACACTGGTTACAACAGAGGATCCAGGAGCCGCAGGCAGCAAGTCTCTGCACAGTATTATGAAAGGAAAACACGTCACTCCTTATCACTATATGGTGCTCAGATAAGGGATGCCAATCCCAATACAATAGAAGATAATAAATCTGGCACTCAAAATAATGAAAAAAATGTTTAAATTTATTCTTAGTACAATCCAAAATATAACGTTTCGGTCAATCCTCTGACCTTCTTCAGACTAAGGAACATAAAAATATACAGAAATCAGAAGAATAAACTCAGTTTCGAATGGTACAGACATTCATTCTAATATACATGATAATGAAAATAAAATGCCAAGAAAAAATTATTTGGAAAAAGCAAAACATGGTGCATATCAGAAATGCGATAATAAAAACAAGTTTCAAATAAAACTGATCATGTGTACAGGACCAAATGAGACTACAGGGATCCAAACCAAATATGAGTGCATATCAGGTCAAATATATACCACAGTTTACATATGTTACATCCATATATAAGTTGTTGGCAAGATGTATGAAGCCATAGATAAAATAGAGCAAGGTTCTTACCAGATTGTGCAGAAGGTATGGTGTAATACTGTGGGGAAAAAAAACGCAGTGGTAAGCTACTGAAATAGCGACATATGTCACTATCAGGGCCGGCGTCAGCACCCGGCACACCCGGGCCAGTGCCGGGGCCCTGAGCAGGCGGGGGGGCCCACTCGCAGTCTGGCATCCCCGCGCGGAGAGCGGTGTCAGTGCCGCCACTGGGCCCCCCCCGCCTGCTCAGGGCCCCGGCAGCAGCTGGCAACAATACTTACCTCTCCCGTGCCTCCGCTGCCGCAGCTCCGGGCTCCAGGGGGCGCCGGCGCTTCCTCTCACAGCCGGCCGCTGAATGACGTCATCATTCAGCGGCCGGCTGTGGCACAGAGCGCGGGGACGCTGAACAGGTAAGACGTCTCTGTGTGTGTGTCTCTGTGTGTGTATGTAGTGCGGTCCTTTGTGTGTGTATGTATGTGTGTGTGTGTATGTATGTATGTGAGAGAGTGCTTGTGTGCTGTCTGTGTGTGATGATGGGCAGGCATTGCTGATAATGGGGATGCATTGATGATGGGGAGAAGATGATGATGGGCAGGCATTGCTGATAATGGGGAGGCATTGATGATGGGGAGAAGATGATGATGGGCAGGCATTGCTGATAATGGGGAGGCATTGATGATGATGGGGAGAAGATGATGATAATGGGCAGGCATTGATGATGGGGAGAAGATGATGATGGGCAGACATTGATGATGATGGGGAGGAGATGATGATGGGCAGGCATTGCTGATAATGGGGAGGCATTGATGATGATGGGGAGAAGATGATGATAATGGGCAGGCATTGATGATAATGGGCAGGCATTGATGATGGGGAGAAGATGATGATGATGGGCAGGCATTGATGATGATGGGGAGGCAATCATGATGATAATGGGGAGTCTTTCCACAGCGCCCTTTCCTGAGCTGTAACAGTGCAGAACGCAATACAGCGCAGAGGAGAGCTCCATATTTTGTATGGAGCATTATATGGGGACCAGTATCCTGTATGGAGCATTATATGGGGACCAGTATCCTGTATGGAGCATTATATGGGGACCAGTATCCTGTATGGAGCATTATATTGGGTCCAGTATTCTGTATGGAGCATTATATGGGGGATGGAGGGGTGACATCTTGCATGGGGTATTATATGGGTGATGAGGGGGAGACTGTGGTGCCCATAATATTGTATGGAGGACTGTACTGTCCGGTCTGTACTGTGCGCTGTGAGGATTTGGCGGTTTTTGAGCTATTGTACAATTTACAATAGATATCACTCATGTAATGGAAGAAGAGAAGTATTTGGCATTGTACTGTACCCATATTTCTCTGCCGTATCTGAGCATCATGAATCGTGGTCTGTGTTAAAGGGGCCCACTGAGGCTCTTTCGCCCGGGCCCATAAAAACCTGGAGCCGGCCCTGGTCACTATGATAAGGTAAGTGCTCAGCCGTATTTATTAAGTATAGGTGGAAGTCCTTACCATATAAAGTCCAATATTGTGCTTTAACAAAGCGCTAGTAGAATATGCAACATGGCTCAATTGCTGTTCAGTATGGCGCTGTGTGAGGTACACACGTGTGGGCTGAAATAGTCGGCGTTCACTAGTACCCGGAAGTGACCTACATTGTAAGCGCTGCGTTGGTGGTACGCAAGTGGAGCGCATGTCAGAGCGTCGACCGGAAGTGAGTCATAATCAGTAGTACCAGAGCGGAATCAGTGAGTGGAACACTCTCTGGAACGCAAACAGGAAGTGCACAGTGATCCACATTGTAATAGAGGACGTGGCAGCGCTGGAACAGTGAGAAGGTGAGTATCAGAGAAGGCATATTTAATTGTTTGTCTAAAAAAGAAATGTAATAGATATGTTTAGTACAGGATCCATAAAAACCTAGAATAATAAACAGTGAGAAATGGCACGGTATGAGAAAGAATTTAGAAGCATTCTGGATCGCAATATCGTTGTCACGGGTGTGTCGCCACGAAGATCGTCGCGATTACACAGCCTGACTTCTCGCAGCTGAGTTGTTGGTGCTTTGTGTTTTTCGGCAGTGAGGGAGTTAATTCTCTCTCTCTGGGCTAGATTAGGCCCAGCCGCACCCAGCTGCAGTCAATGCTGCAGTATTGGGACTCCTTTAAATACCTGCAAGTGTGTTAGGGAAGTTGTCGGTGAAAGCATTCCTGGCAGACAAACAGAGCGGCTTGTGGTATTTTGGAGTTTGGAGTGAAGTGTACTTTGTGTGTGGTTTTTTCCCTTCCTCGCTTTATTATTTATCTCCTTACCCGTTGGTGTTCCCTCTGTTGCTGTGGTGTAGTTTTGTATGCAAGGTGGTTGTTGATTTTCCCCTTGTACTGTCTCGTTCGTCTAGTACTGTGTCTGGGCTTATATTATCCCGTTCCCTGTTGTTGTGATCGGGGTCCTTCTCAGGACTAGATCACTGAGGTTCAGGGATCCTCAGGAGGTTGGGATTACGCTGGCGGCCTGGACCTCTGTACCTTTAACAGTACCTCCAGGTAGAGGGATTAGTCAGGGCCCCAGCTTAGGGTCAGCTTAGGCCCCTAACCTTCGGTACGCAGAGACAGCGTGACATTTTCACCGACCCGACAAAAGATTTTCCCCAGCTATCATGGATCCAGTAGCCAGTCTTGCTCGGCAGTTGCAGAGTTTGTCCATGGAGCTGGCGGACGTTAAGTCCAAGGTTTTGTACCCCCCGGAGCAAGCCGGACCAGAACCTAAAGTAGCTCTCCCTGACAGGTTCACTGGGGGCCGGGACAAGTTTTTTGTGTTCCGGGAGGCATGTAAATTATACTTTCGGCTGCGGCCACAGTCATCGGGGAGTGATGAGCAAAGGGTGGGAATTGTCATCTCGCTCCTACAAGGGGAACCACAATCATGGGCGTTCTCTCTTCCCCCGGGCTCCCCGGCTCTCCAGTCAGTGGATAGGTTTTTTGCAGCTCTGGGTCTTGTATATGATGACCCGGATCGGATCTCCCTTGCTGAATCTAGGTTACGTAGGATCCAGCAGGGAGATCATCCGGGAATTCTGTTCGGAGTTCCGTAGGTGGGCCACGGACACCCAGTGGAATGACCCGGCTCTTAGGAGCCAGTTTTGTCAAGGTTTATCTGACAAATTAAAGGATGTGTTGGCACAGTATGACCCTCCCGCGTCACTGGAAGCCGCTATGGCCCTTGCTATTCGTATTGACAGACGGCTTCGGGAGAGGTGCGGGGTAACTCCGCCCCCTGTGATGACTCCACCTTCCTCAAGGGTCCCTTATATGGAGGTTCCCCTGGGCAGTCCAGAGGAGCCTATGCAATTAGGAGGGACATCATTTCGGGGGAGGGGACCGGCGGGGCGCCACAAAACAGGAAGTTGTTTCTTTTGTGGGAAAAAGGGACATTTTATTGGGGGGTGTCCATCCCGTCCTTTGCAGAGTAAAGGGTCGTCGGAAAACTATTGATCCCAGGTTGTGTGGTGGACGGCAATCTGGGAGTAAGTATTTCGTCCCTAAGTTTGTCTCAGTTTCTCGTACCGGCGGAGGTGGTGGTGGGTACGAGAACTGAGAGGATATCTGTTCTTCTGGATAGTGGGCCGGGGCTAATCTGGTGGACGCTCGGTTTGCCCGGGTTCAAGGTATGCTATTGAGTGTGTTGGCTGAACCCATCCCCATATTCTCGATCGACGCCAGACCTCTCGGTCAGGGAAGTTTTTTGCAAGCTGTGTATAACGTAGAACTTCAAGTGGGGGCGATACATAAAGAACTGTTGTCTTGTTACGTGTTGGAGGGTCTTCTCACTCCTATAGTGTTGGGCCTTCCTTGGTTATCTAAGCATAACCCAGTTATTAATTGGCAATCCAGAGAGATAAGCCAATGGAGTGAATTCTGTAATAAAAACTGCATGAATACGGTCATCGTGCGGTCACTCCTAGGGTCTTACCTCCATTTCTGGTGGACTTTGAGGATGTGTTCTCAGAGAAAGGGTGTCAGGAACTACCTCCTCATCGCATGTATGACTGTTCTGTAAAACTGCTCCCTGAGGCCAAGTTACCTAAATCTAGGTTGTATAAACTATCTGGTCCTGAGAGGCAGGCCATGAAGGATTATATTGCTGAAAGTCTGGCTAAGGGGCATATTAGACCTTCATCTTCCCCGGTGGCCGCGGGGTTCTTCTTTGTGAAGAAGAAAGATGGAGGCCTACGCCCTTGCCTGGATTTCCGTGAACTTAATCGGATTACGGTCCGAGATCCGTATCCGCTCCCACTTATTCCCGATCTCTTCAATCAGATCGTGGGCGCTAAATGGTTCTCTAAGTTGGATCTCAGGGGGGCGTACAATCTGATTAGGATGAAGGAGGGGGATGAGTGGAAGACGGACGTTTAACACTCCGGAGGGGCATTATGAGAACCTTGTCATGCCATTTGGTCTGACTAATGCCCCAGCGGTGTTCCAACACTTTGTAAATGACATTTTTCGCCACCTGGTGGGACAGTTTGTGGTCATATATCTGGATGATATCTTAATTTACTCGCCGGATCTTGTGTCTCATCAGGAGCATGTTAGGCAGGTGTTACAGATCTTGCGGGATAATAAACTGTACGCCAAATGGGAAAAGTGTGTGTTCGCCGTACAGGAACTCCAGTTTTTAGGCTTCCTGGTGTCAGCATCCGGTTTTCGTATGGACCCTGGGAAAGTACGGGCAGTTCTTGAGTGGGATTTGCCAGAGAATCTTAAGGCTCTACAACATTTCCTGGGGTTTGCGAATTATTACCGAAATTTATTCGTAATTTCTCGTCCATGGTTAAACCTCTCACAGACATGACAAAAAAGGGGACGGATTTTTCTAGGTGGTCTGACAAGGCTTGTCAAGCATTCTCCTCCTTGAAAAAATGCTTTGCCTCGGCACCCATACTCATTCAACCTGATGCGTCACAGCCGTTCATTGTAGAGGTAGACGCTTCCGAGGTAGGGGTTGGAGCAGTATTGTCACAAGGTTCGTCCCCTGGTAAGTGGCATCCATGTGCATTTTTCTCTAAAAAACTGTCGTCCGCTGAGAGGAATTACGATGTCGGCAATAGGGAACTCTTGGCCATTAAGTTGGCTTTTGAGCAGTGGCGCCATTTTTTGGAGGGGGCAGTCCATCCGGTCACTGTCATCACCGATCACAAGAACCTGCTATATCTGGAGTCTGCAAAACGTCTGAATCCCAGACAAGCTAGGTGGTCATTATTTTTTACCAGGTTTAATTGTGTCGTCACATATCGTCCAGGGTCAAAAAATTTAAAGGCGGATGCCTTATCTCGTAGTTTCCCTGGGGCCGGGAATACGGAGGACCCGGTTCCTATCCTTCAGGAGGGGTGGTGGTGTCGGCAGTATGCTCTGAGCTTGAGAAGGAGGTATTGGAGGCTCAGGGGACACCCCTGTAGGACCTCCAGGGAGACTGTTTGTTCCAAATCAGTTGCGACAAAAGGTGATCGAGGCACACCATAATTCAGCTTTGGCAGGACACCCAGGGAGTAAAGCAACTGAGGATCTCCTCTCGCGTCGGTTTTGGTGGCCTAACTTACATAGGGAGGTGGTAACTTTTGTCGCGTCCTGCGAGGTTTGTGCGCGCTCTAAGACCCCACATACCCGTCCGTCTGGGACCCTCTTACCTTTGAAGATCCCGGAGCGTCCTTGGACTCATCTGTCTATGGACTTCATTACGGACCTCCCGCCGTCTTCGGGTAAAACGGTCATACTCGTTGTAGTGGACAGGTTCAGCAAGATGGCACATTTTATCGCTCTTCCTGCTCTTCCTAATGCTAAAACTCTTGCGCAGGTGTTCATTGGGGAGATTGTGAGGCTTCACGGGGTACCTTCTGATGTGGTGTCTGATCGGGGGTCTCAGTTTGTGTCCAAATTCTGGAAGGCATTTTGTACACGGCGGGGATGCATTTGTCGTTTTCATCTGCTTTTCATCCTCAGACCAATGGTCAGACGGAACGTCTGAACCAGAGCTTGGAGACATATCTCTGGTGTTTTGTGTCAGAAAACCAGGAGGACTGGGCTTCTTTCTTGCCTCTGGCAGAGTTTGCTCTTAATAATAGGTGGAGCGAGTCTACTGGTAAGACCCCGTTTTTTGGGGCATATGGTTTTCACCCCCAGTTTTGTACTTTCAGTAGGGGGGGCTCTTCGGGGGTTCCTGAGGAGGAACGATTTTCATCATCACTCGCTTCAGTATGGAGAGGGATGCTGAATAATCTGAGTACTATGGGGAACCGATACAAACGTATGGCTGATAGGAGGAGAGTGTCTGGTCCAGACCTAAGTGTGAACGATCGGGTATGGTTGTCTACCAGAATATAAAACTTAAGGTTCCCTCCTGGAAACTGGGTCCCAGGTTCATCGGGCCGTACAGGATCAGTTCTATAATTAATCCGGTGGCATTCCGTCTTGACCTCCCCCCTACATTTAAAATTCACAACGTGTTCCACAGATCGTTGCTTAAGAGGTATGTGGCGCCGGTGATACCGTCACCTTTACCTCCTCCTCCAGTGGTGGTCAATGGTAACTTGGAGTTTCAGGTGTCGAAAATCATCGATTCACATCTGAATCGCCGGTCCCTTCAGTACCTGGTTCATTGGAAGGCGTATGATCCTGAGGAGAGGATGTGGGTTCCTGCGTCGGATATTAACGCAGACCGATTAATTCGGGCCTTCCACACGACTCACCCGGAAAACCTGGCCCTGAGGGTCCGGAGGCCCCTCGTAGAAGGGGGGGTACTGTCACGGGTGTGTCGCCACGAAGATCGTCGCGATTACACAGCCTGACTTCTCGCAGCTGAGCTGTTGGTGCTTTGTGTTTTTCAGCAGTGAGGGAGTTAATTCTCTCTCTCTGGGCTAGATTAGGCCCAGCCGCACCCAGCGGCAGTCAATGCTGCAGTATTGGGACTCCTTTAAATACCTGCAAGTGTGTTAAGGAAGTTGTCGGTGAAAGTATTCCTGGCAGACAAACAGAGCGGCTTGTGGTATTTTGGAGTTTGGAGTGAAGTGTACTTTGTGTGTGGTTTTTTCCCTTCCTCGCTTTATTATTTATCTCCTTACCCGTTGGTGTTCCCTCTGTTGCTGTGGTGTAGTTTTGTATGCAAGGTGGTTGTTGATTTTCCCCTTGTACTGTCTCGTTCGTCTAGTACTGTGTCTGGGCTTATATTATCCCGTTCCCTGTTGCTGTGATCGGGGTCCTTCTCAGGACTAGATCACTGAGGTTCAGGGATCCTCAGGAGGTTGGGATTACGCTGGCGGCCTGGACCTCTGTACCTTTAACAGTACCTCCAGGTAGAGGGATTAGTCAGGGCCCCAGCTTAGGGTCAGCTTAGGCCCCTAACCTTCGGTACGCAGAGACAGCGTGACATTCGTGCGGACAAGACGTCCTATGGAGAATTAAATAAAATATAGACAAAACAACCTATTTAGTGAATGGCAACTACTAAAAGATGTAATTTCAATATAAACAAGAGATATCATAATCTCTGTTAAGAGCCCTTGGTTCCAGGGTCTGTAAGGAATGGATCCAATATGCTTCTCTGTACCGTAATGTTTTAATCATATTGCCACCTCTACTATTTAATGATACCTGCTCCAAAACGATAAATCTTAATTGGGCTATAGTGTGCCCTACCGTGTTGAAATGGAAAGGAATTGGGAGATGGTTCTTTTTTCATCTTATGTCGGACTTATGATGGGAGATTCTATCCTTAACAGTTTGCGTGGTTTCTCCTATATATAATTTCCCACAAGGGCATTTTATAGTGTATACAACCGAGGTAGAGTCACAAGTAAAGAAACCTTTTATCGGAATGTTGTTACCGGTGCATGGGTGTGCAAGATTGGGACCCTTTAGAATGTTGGCACATTATGCACAATGTAAACAGGGAAAAGTACCCCTTCGTTGTGTACTGAGAAAAGATTGACGTGAAATGGTCCGGGTGGAGCCTATATCAGCCCTCACTAATTTGTTCCTTAAATTGCTGGGTTTCCTAAAACACAGAAGGAGTTCCGTAATTCAGGAATCCCAGGGTAACTATCCCGCAGTACATACCAGTGCTTACGGCTCTTGTGATGCAGTCCATACATTAAAGGGTGGTATGTATGGACAAACGGAATTCTACTAATTGTAGTGGTGGTAGACCGTGTGGTGGTTCTCTGGGGTATCCGTGTGTCCCGGAGTAGTGATTTAGGATAACCTCTATCTACAAATTTACCTTCCATTTCATTCAGATGTTGAGTCTGTAACCTAACAATCCTGCGAACCCTATCGAATTGGGAAATAGGAATAGAGCGTTTAACTGCCTTCGGATAACAGCTTTGGAATAGGAGGAGACTATTCCGGTCTGTAGATTTGACAAATAAGTCCAACGAAAGTTTACCATTCCCGTCCAGTAAGACATTTGTATCCAAAAAGTTAATTACCTTGGTGTTATAATTAAGAGTGAATGTTAATTCGGGCCAAACTGTATTGATGGCATTAAATAATTCTGTCAGACTACCCAAAGATCCATTCCATAGACAAAATACGTCATCAATATAACGACGCCATGCCAAACAGTGTTTCTTGTATAATGGGTTAGGGTAAATATAATCACTCTCAAAACAGGACATGTAACATTTAGCTTAGGGTGGCGCGACATTCGAACCCATCGCAGTACCCTGTCTCTGTAAATAGAATTGGCCCTCAAAAATGAAAAAAAATTTTGTCAATACGATTTCAAGTAGTTCCATAAGAAATCTGGAGACAGGACCTGTGATGTCTTTTCCAGTACCCTCCTTGTAGCCTCAATAGCTTTAGTATGCTGGATGGAGGTGTATAAGTTGTTCACATCAAGGGTAACGAGTAATGTGCCTGAGGGTAATGTACCCATCCCCCAAATTAATTGTATGAAAGAACCCGTATCCAATAGGAATGATGGAGTGTCCTTAATGAGTGGTGTGAGTATTTTTTCAAGTAAAATGGATAAGGGGGAAACAATGGAATCAGTCGATGCAACGATAGGACGTCCCGGTGGTTTGTCTAATCTTTTGTGTATCTTAGGTAACGTATAAAATACTGGGATTAGAGGATCCATCTTTGTGAGATATTCTGCCGTTTTGGAGTCTATGATATTCTCTTCTAAAGCTCTTGTTAGGACACTAGCTATACGTTCCCTCAATTGCAAAGTGGGATTATGAGGGAGAGGTGAATATACATCCTGATTAGTTAATTGGGTCAGTATCTCATCAATATAGTAAGAACGGTCCATCACCACCGTTGCACCCCCTTTATCCGCAGGTTTAATAATAATGTCTTTGTCATCCATCAAAGATTTCAAAGCTAGTGTGTCTTCTGGGTTCAGATTAGTACGGAATACCAAGTCACCCTTAAGAATCCTTTTGGTGTAATCAACTACCTCTTTATCAATAAGAGAGATAAAGGTTTCCACAGGATGGTAACTCTTAGGGGGCAGGAAGGTACTGTGAAGTCTGAGACCTAAATTCTTAATATTAATAGGGGCTGGTGTTGGAGTTGGTATCTGCATGTCTGGTTTATCATGAAAATGTGCTTTTAATCTGAGATTCCTGTAGAATCTTTGCATGTCTAGGTCCAATTGAAAAGTATTAAACTTATATGATGGACAGAAGGAGAGGCCTTTCTGTAATACATCCATTTGTGTAGTATTCAGACATTTTTGTTGTGAATGTGCTAGAAATGAATTCTGAGCAGAAGCTCCCTCTGGTGGTTACAAACAGTACTGAACTATTCAATGAAGATTGTGAAGATTGGCGATCAGGTGTTACTGACTGGTCTTATATAAGGGAGGTTCCCTCCCATCAAGGTTGCCGGTGATCAATTGTTCTGGTCTCAACTTTTGTTCCTGGTTCTCTTTGAAGCTTGCTGTTTCGTGCCTGCATCTTCTGCTAACAGATAAGACATTTTCTTCTTTTAGTTTTTTGTGCTTGCTTTTTGCATTTTGTCCTGCACTTCTGTGGGGGCCTGCCAGGTCCCCTCCGGGGGCTTGTGCTCCTCTCAGTTTAGTTCAGCTAGTTGTTTGTTCATTTGCCTTTTCCAGTTTTTTCTGTGGCTGCGGCTTAGTTTTGTTACACCAGAGAACTAATTTAGGTGGTAGAGGTCGTGTGATCTCAGGTGTTTTTGTAATTAGTGTGTTGGTATTTTTTTAGGGTTTTTTGGATTGCAGTAAGTGACCTTCCTATCCTTTTCTGTCCAGGAAGATTGGGCCCCAACGTTTGCTCATACTATTTTCTGTCTGTGTCTGTATTTCCTCTTGTCTAACCGCCATTACATGTTTGGGGGCTTCCTATGTTCTTTGGGGATCTGCTCCGGGGCAGATAGTTTTCCTCTTTCTATCTTTAGGTGAAGTTAGCTTCTCAGGCTGTGACGAGGCGTCTAGGACCAACGTAGGTACGCTCCACGGCTGCCTTTAGTTGTGGTGGTTAGTCAGGGTACTGCAATCCAATAGATTCCAACCTCTCTGGTGTATTGCCTTTTTTGCCTGCTCTCCTCAGCTACCAAATCATAACAGTATCACCGGCCTAAAACTGATAATTGTATGGTACTCACAGAAGGAAAGATAGTGTGAAAGAAGAAGATTGTCAGAGTTGTCAGAGATTTTTTATTTTTTTTTCCCTCTGTATCTCTGGGTGCTGAGGAGGATTTTTTTTTTCTCTCAATGGAGTTTGCACAGTTGTCTGGCCGTGTGGATCAGCTTGCCACTGAAGTTCGGAGTATTGCTACCTATCTTGCAGGGTTGCCTGTTGTGGAACCTAGGATTCCCATGCCAGATTTGTTTTTAGGGGATCGAGCTAAATTTCTGAATTTCAAAAATAACTGTAAGTTGTTTTTTGCCTTAAAATCTAAGGCCTCAGGGAACGCAGCACAGCAGGTTCAAATTGTCATCTCTCTCCTGCGCGGCGATCCTCAGGATTGGGCTTTTTCCCTGACACCTGGGGATCCCTGTTTTGAGTAATGTTGATGCATTTTTTCAGGCTCTGGGGTTATTGTACGATGAGCCTAATGTCACTGATCAAGCTGAAAAAGCCTTGTTGGCTTTAAATCAAGGGCTTGAGGACGCTGAGTTATACTGTCAGAGATTCTGAAGGTGGGCAGTCCTGACCAAATGGAATGACGATGCTTTGGCAGCCCTTTTTCGGAAGGGTCTGTCAGAGAATGTAAAGGATGTTATGGTGGGATTCCCTGTCCCCTCTGGTCTCAGTGATTCTATGTCATTAGCGATTCAAATTGACAGACGTTTGCGTGAGCGTAGAGGTATGCGTGGAATAGTGTTGCCTTGTGAACCAGCTTTTAACCCATGCAGTGTGATAGAGTGGCTTCTGGGGCACAGCGTCATGAGTTTCGAAAACGCAATGGGTTATGTTTCTACTGTGGTGATGCCTCTCATGCTATTTCAGTCTGCCCTAAGCGGGGAAGACGTTTTGCACGTTCAGTTGTCTTGGGTAGTGTTCAGACTAAATTTTTGTTGACTGTTACCCTGATTTGCTCCCTGTCCACATTTTCTGCTCAGGCTTTTGTTGATTCTGGAGCAGCTATTAACCTGATGGATTTTGATTTTGCTAAACGTTGTGGGTTCCCTTGATACCCCTACGGAAGTCTATTCCCCTACTGGGGATCGATTCTACCCCTTTAGCTGAGAATAAACCCCAGTTCTCTACTCAGGTGATAATGAGGGTTGAACCTGATCATCAGGAGAGTTGCAAATTTTTGGTGCTGTATAATCTGCATGACATTATTGTACTGGGTTTCCCTTGGTTACAGTCTCATAATCCTGTTTTGGATTGGAAATCTGTGTCTGTAACCAGTTGGGGCTGCCAATGTGTTAATGCCAACACTCCTGTTTTTTCTGCCTCCCCCAGGCTCAGGATGTTCCTGACTTTTTGACTGATTTTTCTGATGTGTTTAGCGAAAGTAAATCTGCATCCTTGCCCCCCCATAGGAGCTATGACTGCGCTATTGAATTAGTGCCTGGTAGTAAATTCCCTAAAGGTCGCCTTTTTAACTTGTCTGTACCTGAACATGACGCTATGCGGTCTTATATCAAGGAGTCATTGGAGAAGGGTCATATCAGACCATCCTCTTCACCCTTGGGTGCCGGTTTTTTCTTTGTGGCCAAAAAGGATGGTTCATTAAGGCCGTGTATTGATTATCGTCTCTTGAACAATATCACTGTGAAATATCAATATCCGTTACCCTTGATTTCTGACCTGTTTTCCAGGGTGAAAAGTGCTACTTGGTTTACCAAGCTTGACCTCAGGGGGGCATATAACCTTATTCGCATTAAGCACGGGGATGAATGGAAGACGGCATTTAATACCCCAGAGGGGCATTTTGAGTACCTAGTGATGCCCTTTGGGCTCACTAATGCTCCTTCCGTCTTCCAGTCCTTCATGAATGACATTTTCAGGGATTTTGTGGATAAATTTCTGATTGTTTATTTGGATGATATCTTGATTTTTTCCAATGATTGGGACTCTCATGTGAAACATGTTCGGACTGTGTTCCAGATTTTGAGAGAGAATGCTCTGTATGTGAAGGGATCAAAGTGTCTTTTTGGCGTACAGAGGATCTCATTTCTGGGATTCATTTTGTCCCCATCTGTTATTGAAATGGACCCGGTCAAGGTTCAGGCCATCTGTGATTGGGTCCAACCTACTTCATTAAAGGCTCTTCAGAGATTCTTGGGTTTTGCCAATTTTTATCGTAAATTTATTGGTAATTTCTCTGTTATTGTTAAACCATTGACTGATTTGACCAAGAAGGGTTCTGATGTGGTGAATTGGCCTCCTGAGGCAGTTTCTGCGTTTCAGGAACTTAAGCAGAGATTCACTTCTGCTCCTGTTCTACGGCAGCCTGATGTTTCTCTGCCATTTCAGGTGGAGGTTGATGCCTCTGAAATTGGGGCAGGTGCCGTTTTGTCCCAAAGAGATCCAGAGACCTCTAAAAGTAACCCTTGTGCCTTTTTCTCTCGAAAATTTTCTCCAACTGAACGTAATTATGACGTGGGTAATCGGGAGTTTTTAGCCATGAAGTGGGCTTTTGAAGAGTGGAGACATTGGCTGGAGGGAGCCAAACATCAGGTGGTGGTCCTCACGGACCATAAGAATCTGGTTTATCTGGAATCAGCCAAGCGACTTAATCCTAGACAGGCCAGGTGGGCCTTGTTTTTCACACGTTTTAATTTTGTGGTTTCCTTTCTTCCTGGCACTAAGAATGTTAAAGCGGCTGCCCTCTCGAGGAGTTTCCTTGCTGACTCTCCCGAGTTATCTGATCCTACTGTTATTTTGAAAGAGGGTGTAGTTCTTTCCGCCATCTCGCCCAATTTGAGACTGGCTCTGGAAGGGTGTCAGGAGGATAAACCCGAATTCTGCCCTATTGGGAAATTGTTTGTCCCAGACCGGTGGAAAAAGAGTGTGATGTCTGAGATTCATTGTTCCGCATTGGCTGGTCATCCCGGAATTTTTGGTACCAGAGACTTGGTTAGTCTGTCCTTTTGGTGGCCTACTTTGTCTCGTGACGTCAGGGAATTTGTGCAGTCCTGCGGGACTTGCTCTCGCTCCAAGCCTTGCTCTCGCCCTAGTGGTTTGTTGATGCCATTGCCTGTGCCCAAGAGACCATGGACCCATATCTCTATGGATTTCATTTCCGACCTCCCTGTTTCTCAGAGAATGACCGTTATCTGGGTGATTTGTGATAGGTTTTCCAAAATGATACATCTTGTGCCATTACCTAAGTTGCCTTCCTCCTCTGAATTGGTGCCTTTGTTCCTTCAGCACATGGTTCGGTTACACGGTATTCCTGAGAACATTGTGTCTGACAGAGGAGTCCAGTTTGTTTCCAGATTTTGGAGGACTCTTTGTTCTAAACTTGGTGTTCAATTGTCTTTCTCCTCAGCTTTTCATCCTCAGACCAATGGACAAACTGAGAGAACAAACCAGACATTGGAGACTTATCTGAGATGCTTTGTGTCTGCTGATCAGGATGACTGGGTCTCTTTTTTGCCTTTGGCTGAGTTTGCCCTTAATAATAGGGCTAGCTCTGCAACCTTGATGTCTCCATTTTTCTGCAATTTTGGGTTTCACCCTCGATTTTCTTCAGGACAGATGGAGGCTTCTGTCTGTCCAGGTGTTGACTCTGTTGTGGAGCGTATGCAGCAGAGTTGGGACCAGGTAGTGGAGAGGTTGTCCCTCTCTCAGGAGAGGGCCTAGCGGTTTGCCAACCGGCATAGGACTGATGGTCCTCGGTTTGAAGTGGGGGACTTGGTCTGGTTGTCCTCAAGAAATATCCCTATGAGAGTTGCATCTCCTAAGTTTAAGCCTAGGTTCATTGGACCTTATAAGATCATGGAGATTCTTAATCCTGTTTCCTTTCGTTTACTTCTTCCAGGGACATTTAAGATCCATAACGTGTTCCACAAGTCCTTATTGAAGAGGTTTGTCGAGCCAGTGGTTCCTATGGCTGTGCCTCCTGACCCTGTTTTGGTTGAGGGCAATCTGGAGTATGTGGTTGAGAAAATATTGGATTCTCGTTTTTCTAGACGGAAACTCCAGTATTTGGTTAAGTGGAGAGGTTATGGTCAGGAGGACAATTCTTGGGTGTTTGCTTCGGACATCCATGCTAGAAGTCTCATCCGTGAGTATCACAGAGCTCATCCTGACCGACCTGGTTGCCCAAATGAGGGTTCGGTGACCCCTCCTCAAGGGGGGGGTACTGTTGTGAATGTGCTAGAAATGAATTCTGAGCAGAAGCTCCCTCTGGTGGTTACAAACAGTACTGAACTATTCAATGAAGATTGTGAAGATTGGCGATCAGGTGTTACTGACTGGTCTTATATAAGGGAGGTTCCCTCCCATCAGGGTTGCCGGTGATCAATTGTTCTGGTCTCAACTTTTGTTCCTGGTTCTCTTTGAAGCTTGCTGTTTCGTGCCTGCATCTTCTGCTAACAGATAAGACATTTTCTTCTTTTAGTTTTTTGTGCTTGCTTTTTGCATTTTGTCCTGCACTTCTGTGGGGACCTGCCAGGTCCCCTCCGGGGGCTTGTGCTCCTCTCAGTTTAGTTCAGCTAGTTGTTTGTTCATTTGCCTTTTCCAGTTTTTTCTGTGGCTGCGGCTTAGTTTTGTTACACCAGAGAACTAATTTAGGTGGTAGAGGTCGTGTGATCTCAGGTGTTTTTGCAATTAGTGTGTTGGTATTTTTTTAGGGTTTTTTGGATTGCAGTAAGTGACCTTCCTATCCTTTTCTGTCTAGGAAGATTGGGCCCCAACGTTTGCTCATACTATTTTCTGTCTGTGTCTGTATTTCCTCTTGTCTAACCGCCATTACATGTTTGGGGGCTTCCTATGTTCTTTGGGGATCTGCTCCGGGGCAGATAGTTTTCCTCTTTCTATCTTTAGGTGAAGTTAGCTTCTCAGGCTGTGACGAGGCGTCTAGGACCAACGTAGGTACGCTCCACGGCTGCCTTTAGTTGTGGTGGTTAGTCAGGGTACTGCAATCCAATAGATTCCAACCTCTCTGGTGTATTGCCTTTTTTGCCTGCTCTCAGCTACCAAATCATAACACATTTTGATGAAATATTGATGATTAGATTGGTGTTACCTGGGACCAGGTGAATGCCCCCTGTCGATTGGTGTCTATAGAACTGGTCCCCCGCCTCGTCCTTTTCGTTGTTGGAACCTCCTGTTGGGGCCTAAAAAAGAAGAAGAAACAGACGGGCGATTGCGGTCTGTTCGGTCACTGTCCGAACTTGAAGATGTGCCTTATGTGTTTCTGTAATAACGTTGATAGGTACGGGAGGAGGACCCTTGCCATTTATATACCCTTTTATTTAGGTAGTCCTGGGTATCTCAAATAAACTTCTGTTGTTTCCTCTTCTCGGTTTCCTTTTTAAAGGAGTCCAAATTTTCTTTGGTTCGGGTCTGGATAGTTTCAAATTCTTCCTTTGGTAGGGAGTCTCTTAATTGTGTTTCAATACTGGAAACCTTATCTTGACAAGTTTTTATTTCAGCGTTGAGATTTTCCAGGGTCAATGTCATAAGATCTAGTGAGCACTTGTTGAGTATTTGCTCAAACTTTTGGCAAAAATCAGAGTTGTCTTGAAAAAGGGTAGGTGTTATGATTTGGTAACTGAGGAGAGCAGGCAAAAAAGGAAATACACCAGAGCAGTTGGAAACTATGAGATTGCAGTACCCTGACTAACCACCACAACTAGAGGCAGCCGTGGAGCGTTCCTACGTTGGTCCTAGACGCCTCGTCACAGCCTGAGAAACTAACTACACCTTAAGATAGAAAGAGGAAAGCTATCTGCCCCGGAGCAGATCCCCAAAGAACATAGAAAGCCCCAAACATGTAATGGCGGTTAGACAAGAAGAAATACTGACACAGACAGAAAATAGTATGAGCAAACGTTGGGGCCCAAACTTACTAAATAGAAAAGGATAGGAAGGGCACTTACTGCAATCCCAAAAAACCCTGAAAAGCACCAACTCTACTAATTTCAAAAACACCTGAGATCACACGACCTCTACCACCTAAATTAGTTCTCTGGTGTAACCAAAAACAAAACAGCAGCCACTGAAAAAACTGGAAAAAGTAAATGTACAAACAACAGTGGCTGAACTGAACTGAGAGGCAAAAGCCCCCAGAGGGGACCCTGAAGGCCCCCACAGAAGTGCAGGACAAAATGCAAAAATCAAGCACAAAAACAAAAAGAAGAAAATGTCTTATCTGTTAGCAGGAGATTCAGACACGACACAGCAGGCTACCAAGGAAACAGGAATCAAGGATTGAGACCAGAACAATTGATCACCGGCAAGCCTGATGGGAAGGTGACTCCCTTATATAAGACCAGTCAGTAACACCTGATTCCCAATCCTCACAATCTTCACTGGAGAGTCCAGTACCGTTTGTAACCACCAGAGGGAGCTTCTGCTCAGAACTCACTTCCAGCCTATTCACAACAGTACCCCCCCCTTGAGGAGGGGTCACCGAACCCTCATTTGAGCAACCAGGTCGGTCAGGATGAGTTCTATGATACGCACGGATGAGTCTCCTAGCATGGATGTCCGAAGCAAACACCCAAGAATTGTCTTCCTGACCATAACCTCTTCATTTAACCAAATACTGGAGTTTCCGTCTAGAAAAACGAGAATTCAATATTTTCTCAACCACATACTCCAGATTGCCCTCAACCAAAACAGGGTCAGGAGGCACAGTAGTAGGAACCACTGGCTCAACAAACCTCTTCAACAAGGACTTGTGGAACACGTTATGGATCTTAAATGTCCCTGGAAGAAGCAAACGAAAAGAAACAGGGTTAAGAATCTCCATGATCTTATAAGGTCCAATGAACCTAGGCTTAAATTTAGGAGATGCCACTTGTCTTGAGGACACCAGACCAAGTCCCCCACTTTAAACCGAAGACCATCAGTCCTATGCCGGTTAGCAAACCGCTGGGCCCTCTCCTGAGAGAGGGACAACCTCTCCACTACCTGGTCCCAAATCTGTTGCATACGCTCCACAACAAAGTCAACACCGGGCAGACAGAAGCCTCCGTCTGTCCAGAAGAAAATCGAGAGTGAAACCCAGAATTACAGAAAAATGGAGACATCAAAGTGGCAGAGCTAGCCCTATTATTAAGAGCAAACTCAGCCAAAGGCAAAAAAGAGACCCAGTCATCCTGATCAGCAGACACAAAGCATCTTAGATAAGTCTCCAATGTCTGGTTTGTTCTCTCAGTTTGACCATTGGTCTGAGGATGAAACGCCGAGGAGAAAGACAATTGAACACCAATTTTAGAACAAAAGGTCCTCCAAAATCTGGAAACAAACTGGACTCCTCTGTCAGACACAATGTTCTCAGGAATGCCGTGTAAACGAACCACGTGCTGAAGGAACAAAGGCACCAATTCAGAGGAGGAAGGCAACTTAGGTAATGGCACAAGATGTATCATCTTGGAAAACCTATCGCAAATCACCCAGATGACGGTTATTCTCTGAGAAACAGAGAGGTCGGAAATGAAATCCATAGAGATATGGGTCCATGGTCTCTTGGGCACAGGTAATGGCATCAACAAACCACTAGAACGAGAGCAAGGCTTGGAGCGAGAGCAAGTCCCGCAGGACTGCACAAACTCACTGACATCACGAGACAAGGTAGGCCACCAAAAGGACCGACCAACCAAGTCCCTGGTACCAAAAATTCCGGGATGACCGGCCAACATGGAACAATGAATCTCAGACATTACACTCTTTTTCCACTGGTCCGGGACAAACAATTTCCCAACAGGGCAGCGCTCGGGCTTATCTTCCTGGAACCCCTCCAGAGCCAGTCTCAAATTGGGCGAGATGGCGGAAAGAACTACACTGTCATGTATAGTGTACAGTTCCTATAGCGTCTTGTGCTTGGGTGCGAGGAAAACACAGGAGACATAGTTTGAAATGAAATGACTTGTATTACTTCATACAAGCATGCTGAAAAGTTCACACAGTTTGCAGGAACAGCGACAGGAGACACAGCAGGCCAGAGTAACTTCAAGCACTACAATAAATCTCCAAAGCAGGTTCAGGATCTCTTCTCTGTACCGTAATTCCTCTGCAAACATGGATTCACCAAACAGCAGGTTTCCAGAGTCCAAAAGTGTTCCAAGGTTCCTCAGTAGGGAATAGCTGGAGTACAAGTCCAAGGCTTCCAGGAGTCAGGTCACAGACTGACTGAGGCTTGATTCAGGAGCACTGATTGTTCAGCTGAGGCTGCTTAAGAAGCAAGAGGGAAGAATCAGGGCGGGAACATGAAAACTGGAAACTCCATATTAACTGAGGGCAAGAGCTGCAGAAAGACAGAAAGCAAAATGGCCGACGGAAAACTGAGTTTCAAGGAACATGTCAACAGAGACAAAGAACAAGGCTCTGTTTTGGGCCATGTATTGTTCAACATCTTTATCAATGATTTAGATGAAGGAATTGAGGGTAAACTGATCAAATTTGCTGATGACACAAAGCTAGGAGGGGTAGCTAATACTAGAGAAGAGAGAGAGAGGATTCAAAAAGATATACATAAACTGGAGCAGTGGGCAGCAACTAACAGAATGGATTTTAACAGGGAAAAATGCAAAGTACTACATCTGGGCAATAAAAATGAAAAAAGCATATACAAAATGGGAGGAATAGGGCTAAGTAACACCACATGTGAAAAAGACTTGGGTATACTAATTGATCACAGACTTAACATGAGTCAACAGTGTGATGCAGCAGCAAAAAAGGCAAATGCAATTCTAGGATGTATCAACAGAAGCATACAGTCTAGATCACGTGAGGTCATTATTGCCCTCTACTCCTCTTTGGTCAGACCTCATCTGGAATACTGTGTCCAGTTTTGGGCACCACATTTTAAAAAAGACATCAACAAACTGGAGCAAGTTCAGAGAAGAGCCACCAGAATGGTGATCGGTCTGCAAACCATGTCCTATGAGGAACGGTTGCAGGATTTGGGAATGTTTAGCTTGCAAAAAAGAAGACTGAGAGGAGACTTAATAGCTGTCTACAAATATCTCAAGGGCTGTCACATTGTAGAAGGATCATCTTTATTCTCATTTGCACAAGGAAAGACTAGAAGCAATGGGATGAAACTGAATGGGAGGAGACACAGATTAGATATTAGAAAAAACTTTTTGACAGTTAGGGTGATCAATGAGTGGAACAGGCTGCCACAAGAGGTGGTGAGTTCTCCTTCAATGGAAGTCTTAAAACAGAGGCTGGATAGACATCTGTCTGGGATGATTTAGAGAATCCTGCTTTGAGCAGGGGGTTGGACCAGAAGGCCCAGGAGGTCCCTTCCAACTCTACCATTCTATGATTCTATGATTCTAACCTTACATTACTCCCCCCTTAGGGACAACCTCCGGATGACCTCAGACCAGGCTTGTCAGGGTACC
Source organism: Oophaga sylvatica (assembly GCA_033576555.1). Lineage (NCBI taxonomy): Eukaryota > Metazoa > Chordata > Amphibia > Anura > Dendrobatidae > Oophaga > Oophaga sylvatica. The sequence goes on along the minus strand of JARQOD010001051.1, from coordinate 71,279 downwards.
TCTGATGAAACTGGCGGAGCAGGCGAGGAGCATTTACATTATTGACTGGTTCCCATGAGTTGTCCTCCACTGGGTAGCCCTGCCATTTAATCAAATATTGCAACTGATTTCTGTACAACCTGGAATCTAGAATCCTTTCCACCATAAATTCTTCCTGACCATCGACCAGCACTGGGTCAGGGCAAGGAGAAGAACGTCCAGGAAACGTATTGGGTGTTGCAGCCTTTAGTAGGGATACATGAAAGTCAGGGTGGATTCTCATAGTTCTGGGTAGTTGAAGACGACAAGCAACAGCACTTATATCTTATTGATCTTATAAGGTCCAATGTACTTATGTCCCAATTTAGACGATGGAATCTTTAATTTAAGATTTCTGGTTGACAGCCAGACCAAATCTCCTACCTTGAAAGCTGGTGCAGGTTTACAAAATTTATCTGCTGCTTTCTTGTACCTTTCCTGAGCCAATTCTAGATTTTCCTTTAGAAGATCCATATTCTTTTGTAAAGAAGTGATTCTTTCAGCCACTGCCGGCAAGGGCGTATCTATGGGAAATCGAGGAAGAATGTTAGGATGATAACCTAGATTGGAGTAAAAAGGAGACTGCTTAGTGGAGGCGCTCTGAGAGTTGTTATAAGAGAACTCAGCCAGTGGAAGTAGATCCACCCAATCATCCTGTAGGTGGCAGATAAAACAGCGGAGATACTGCTCCAGGGTCTGATTGGTTCGTTCTGTCTGTCCATTAGTCTGGGGATGAAAAGCAGAAGAAAGGTTTACTTTAATGTCCAATGCTGCACAGAAATTTTGCCAAAACCTTGAAGTGAATTGCACCCCTCGATCCGAAATGACCTCATCCGGTACTCCATGTAAGCGAAACACATTCTTAATCATCAAGTCTGATGTCTGTTTTGCAGTGGGTAAGCCGACACAAGGGATAAAATGAGCTGCCTTTGTTAGACGGTCAACCACCACTAGAATGGTGTTCTTCCCTTGAGAGGTTGGTAACTCCACAATGAAGTCCATAGAAATGGATCCCCACGGGCGGGACGGGGTGGGAAGAGGTTGCAACAGACCAGTTGGTGAGGAGCGAGGTGTTTTGCATCTTGCACAGACTTCACATGAAGTGACATAGTTTAAGAATCTTTCCTGTAAGTGGGCCACCAAAAGAAACGAGAAAGAAATTCTTGTGTCTTTAGAATTCCCTATGCCCGGCTATCTTGGAATCGTGGATGAGTTGCAATACTCTCAATCTGACTGTTTCAGGTATATACAGACGTTGTCCCTGAATCCACACACCATTCTTAAAGACAAGACTTACGTCCCTTGGGGGTTGAGCCAACAAAGAATCCGCATGGTATGCTTCCTTGATGTCCTTAAGTAGGTCTTGATTATGAATCACTCCCAGGAATCTAGAGTCAGGAAGAATAGTCTTAGGAGGAGTAAGTGGACGTGTCTCTGCTGAATGAATCCTAGAGATTCAGCCTTTCCATTGCGCGATCCTGGTCTATAAGAAATGACAAAATTAAATTGGTTTAGGAAAAGATTCCAGCGAGCCTGGCGAGGAGTCAGGCACTTAGCCGACCTGATAAATTCAAGGTTACGATGGTCTGTCAGGACGACTATTTGCTGTGCAGCTCCCTGAAGAAGGTGTCTCCATTCCTTGAAGGCGGCAATAATGGCCAACAATTCTCTATTGCCCACATCGTAGTTCCTCTCAGCCGAAGACAACTGCTGGGAAAAGAAGGCACAGGGATGCAAGACATTCTTCTCACCTGTTCTCTGAGAGAGTATAGCTCCAACGGCACAGTCTGAAGCATCCACCTCTATTATGAAGGCAAGCTCGGGGTTGGGATGTACTAAGATAGGTGCGGTGGTAAATTTATCCTTTAAACAGGAAAATGCTTCCTGAGCTTGCGGGGTCCAGGAGAACCTAGACTGTTTCCGGGTAAGTTGGGTGATAGGTGACACTACCTCAGAAAAATTCTTAATGAAACGTCTATAGAAGTTGGCAAACCCGATGAAACGCTGCACCTCCTTCACATTTCTAGGAATTGGCCAATCCTTGATGGCTTGGGTCTTGCTTCCATCCATACTAATCTCTTGCGTAGATAGTACATACCCCAGAAATTGAATTTCGGTCCTATGGAATTCACATTTTTCAAGTTTGATGTAGAGATGGTTTTGTCTTAGGCATTCTAAGACCATTCTCACATGTCCATGATGTTCCTCTGTGGAGTTAGAAAAAATTAGAATATCATCCAGATAAATCACCACAAATGTATCTACAGTCATGGCCAAAAGTTTTGAGAATGACACAAATATTATATTTTCACATGATCTGCTGCCCTCTAGTTTTTATGTGTGTTTGACAGATGTTTTTATCACAGACAGAAATATAATAATTGCAAACATATGAGTAACAAAAGCTTATATTGACAGTTAGCATGAGTTAATAAAGCAAGTCAATATTTGCAGTGTTGACCCTTCTTCTTCAGGACCTCTACAATTCTCCCTGGCATGCTCTCAATCAACTTCTGGACCAAATCCTGACTGATAGCAGTCCATTCTTGCACAATCAATGCTTTCATTTTGTCAGAATTTTTAGGTTTTTGTTTGTCCACCCATCTCTTGATGATTGACCACAAGTTCTCAATGGGATTAAGATCTGGGGAGTTTCCAGGCCATGGACCCAAAATCTCTATGTTTTGTTCCCTGAGCCATTTAGTTATCACCTTTGCTTTATTGCAAGGTGCTCCATCATGCTGGAAAAGGCATTGTTGATCTCCAAACTGCTCTAGGAGGGTTGGGAGAAGTTGCTCTTGGAGGACATTCTGGTACCATTCTTTATTCATGGCTGTGTTTTTAGGCAAGACTGTGAGAGAGCCGATTCCCTTGGCTGAGAAGCAACCCCACACATGAATGGTTTCAGGATGCTTAACAGTTGGCATGAGACAAGACTGGTGGTAGCGCTCACCTTGTCTTCTCCGTATGAGGCGTTTTCCTGATGTCCCAAACAATCGAAAAGGGGATTCATCAGAGAAAATAACTTTACCCCAGTCCTCAGCAGTCCACTGCCTGTACCTTTTGCAGAATATCAGTCTGTCCATGATGTTTTTTCTGGAGAGAAGTGGCTTCTTTGCTGCCCTCCTTGAGACCAGGCCTTGCTCCAAGAGTCTCCGCCTCACAGTGCGTGCAGATGCACTCACACCTGCCTGCTGCCATTCCTGAGCAAGCTCTGCACTGCTGGTAACCCGATCCCGCAGCTGAAACACTTTTAAGAGACGGTCCTGGCGCTTGCTGGTCTTTCTTGGGCGCCCTGGAGCCTTTTTGGCAACAATGGAACCTCTCTCCTTGAAGTTCTTGATAATGCGATAGATTGTTGACTGAGGTGCAATCTTTCTAGCTGCGATACTCTTCCCTGTTAGGCCATTTTTGTGCATTGCAATGATGACTGCACATGTTTCTTTAGAGATAACCATGGTTAACAGAAGAGAAACAATGATGCCAAGCACCAGCCTCCTTTTAAAGTGTCCAGTGGTGTCATTCTTACTTAATCATGACAGATTGATCTCCAGCCATGTCCTCATCAACACCCACACCTGTGTTAATGGAGCAATCACTGAAAAGAGGTTAGCTGGTCCTTTTAAGGCAGGGCTGCAATGATGTTGAAATGTGTTTTGGGGGATAAAGTTCATTTTCTAGCCAAATATTGACTTTGCAAGTAATTGCTGTTAAGCTGATCACTCTTTATAACATTCTGGAGTATATGCAAATTGCCATTAGAAAAAGTGAAGCAGTAGACTTTGTAAAAATTAATATTTGTGTCATTCTCAAAACTTTTGGCCATGACTGTAGGAGATCCCTGAAGATATCATTCACGAAGTGTTGGAAAGTGGCTGGGGCGGTACTCAGACCAAAAGGCATAACTAGATATTCAAAGTGTCCATAGCGTGACCTGAAAGCAGTCTTCCATTCATCCCCAGGTCTGATAAGGACCAAGTTATAGGCCCCACGGAGATCCAGTTTAGAGAAAATTTTGGCATGCCGCACTCTCTCCAACAACTCAGGGATTAAAGGCAATGGATAACGGTTTCTAATAGTAACCTTATTGAGTTCCCTATAGTCTATGCAGGGTCTCAGAGATCCATCTTTCTTCTTCACAAAGAAGATGGGTGCACCTGCGGGAGATGAAGAGGGGCGTATGAAGCCCTTGGCTAAATTTTCGTCTATATAATCCTTCAAAGCTTTTAGCTCGGGCCCCGCTAGGGGTAGATCTTACCAAAAGGTATCTCGGCTCCGGGTAATAATTCAATTGGACAATCATATGGACGGTGAGGAGGAAGCTGATCAGCGTTCTTCTTGTCACATAAATCGTCATAGTCCTGTTATACAGCTGGTAGTTCAGGGACTGACATGGTTCCTTTAGGAACAGAGCAAGCTGAAACTCCTTGACTCATCTGTTTCTCCGGAAAGTGTAATTCCTTGGTCTCCCAGTTAATCGTAGGATTCTGCGCCTGCAGCCATGGTAGCCCTAGAATGATGGGAAAGTGGAGAGAAGAGATAAGGAAAAAAGACATTTTCTCTTGATGATCTTTACCCATAAGGACCCTCAAAGGCTCTGTTTCTTGATCCACTGGTCCAGAAGTCAGTAGAGAGCCATCCACAGTCTCCATCTGTACTGGAGTAGCCTTCTTCACTGAACGTATCCCCTGTTTCAGAGCAAAGGAGATATCCATAAAATTTCCACTTGCTCCTGAGTCGATCATAGCAGAGCTAGACACCCAGACTGAGTCAACCCAGAGTTTGATGGAAAGGAAGCAATGAAAATTGTTTCTTTTACAACTCAGCTGGGACACCGCTGAGGAAACTTGAAAAATTGCAGCGTTTATACCGTCATCGTCCCCAGAACTAACAGAGTTTAACTCCGAGAAATCAAGATCTCTTGCAGCAGATCTCTCTGGAGCCTGAGGCTCGGACATGACAGAGCTCCTCTCGCAACACTCACAGTGAATGACTGCTGCAGTAGTCTTACGAGAACGGCTGGGGCAGTTTATAATGAAGTGCCCTGACTTACCACAGTAGAAACATAGATTTTCCTTTATACGATGTTCTTTGCGTGCATCACTAACCTGTCTTTGTAAAGAGTCCACCTGCATGGGTTCAGGTTCTGGTTCCCTTGTGATCCTACTCAAAGGTTCCTTAGCTGAGGAGGGAGGTAGTAAAAGGTTAGTGCGATTATTTTCGAACCATCTCTCTTGTCTGCGTTCAGTCAGACGAGCATCAATACGGATACAATAGTTAATAAAGTCACCTAACGCAGTGGGAGGGTCGGCACGAGCAAGTTCATCCTTAATCAGTGGAGACAACCCTTTCCGAAAAATAGATTTTTTAGCGGAAGTGTCCCAAGTGGTATCAAGAGCCCATCTCCTGAAATCCAGGGCATATTCGGCTACTGAACGCTTACCTTGGCGCAAAGTTAGCATGGCTGCTTCAGCTGTTGCACCTCGATTGGGGTCATCAAACACCTGCCCCATGGCTGAAATAAAAGCATCAAGGTGATTCAAACAATCATCCTCAGTCTCAATCAGAGGGTTTGCCCACATCAAAGCCTTATTGGTAAGCAACATGATTATAGTAAGCACTTTGGATCGTTCAGTGGGAAATTGTGAAGCATGTGCAGAGAAAAATAAATTGCATTGATTAATAAATCCCCTGAAATTCTCACGTTCACCGCCAAAACGAAAAGGAGGTAATTTGGGGATCCCAGAACTTGGGGTTATGGCAGGAGCCTGGGCTCGTTCCTCTAGAGCCTCAATCCTGGCTCCCAATTCCTGGGTAGTCTGTCCAAACACTTGCAAATTATGATTAGTGAGGTCCTGTAGGCTTGCAAAACGGGTTTTTAAAGTCTGTACATCTGAAAGGATTGTATCAGTCACTCCGCAAAGTTCCTTTATGCGGGCCTCCATCTTCCAGATCTTTTAAGGCAGAGGTGCTGGAAGGAGAAGAGGAAAGGAAAAAAAAAAAACAATAGTGTTGGTAACACTCCAGAGTAAAATTTTAAGGGAATGCGCTCACCTGGAATGGTTGTGAGAAGTCACAACCACTGTCATCACATAAGGTATTAAACGGACATCTAATATCCACAGTCACAGCAGACACGGCTTTCCCAGACCCAGCAGACACTAAACATTGGCTCCTGAATCTTGTCATGTATAGTGTACAGTTCCTATAGCGTCTTGTGCTTGGGTGCGAGGAAAACACAGGAGACATAGGTTGAAATGAAATGACTTGTATTACTTCATACAAGCATGCTGAAAAGTTCACACAGTTTGCAGGAACAGCGACAGGAGACACAGCAGGCCAGAGTAACTTCAAGCACTACAATAAATCTCCAAAGCAGGTTCAGGATCTCTTCTCTGTACCGTAATTCCTCTGCAAACATGGATTCACCAAACAGCAGGTTTCCAGAGTCCAAAAGTGTTCCAAGGTTCCTCAGTAGGGAATAGCTGGAGTACAAGTCCAAGGCTTCCAGGAGTCAGGTCACAGACTGACTGAGGCTTGATTCAGGAGCACTGATTGTTCAGCTGAGGCTGCTTAAGAAGCAAGAGGGAAGAATCAGGGCGGGAACATGAAAACTGGAAACTCCATATTAACTGAGGGCAAGAGCTGCAGAAAGACAGAAAGCAAAATGGCCGACGGAAAACTGAGTTTCAAGGAACATGTCAACAGAGACAAAGAACCTTACATACACCCTCTTTCAAAATAACAGAAGGATCAGATAACTCAGGAGAGTCCGCCAGGAAACTCCTCGAGAGGGCATCCGCCTTAACATTTTTAGTGCCAGGAAGAAATGAAACCACAAAATTAAAACGTGTAAAAAACAAGGCCCACCTGGCCTGTCTAGGATTAAGTCGCTTGGCAGATTCCAGATAAACTAGATTCTTATGGTCAGTAAGGACCACCACCTGATGTTTGGCTCCCTCCAGCCAATGTCTCCACTCTTCAAAAGCCCACTTCATGGCTAATAACTCCCGATTACCCACGTCATAATTACGTTCAGTTGGAGAAAATTTCGAGAGAAAAAGGCACAAGGGTTACTTTTAGAGGTCTCTGGATCTCTTTGGGACAAAACGGCACCTGCCCCAATTTCAGAGGCATCAACCTCCACCTGAAATGGTAGAGAAACATCAGGCTGCCGTAGAACAGGAGCAGAAGTGAATCTCTGCTTAAGTTCCTGAAATGCAGAGACTGCCTCAGGAGGCCAATTCACCACATCAGAACCCTTCTTGGTCAAATCAGTTAATGGTTTAACAATAACAGAGAAATTACCAATAAATTTACGATAAAAATTGGCAAAACCCAAGAATCTTTGAAGAGCCTTTAAAGAAGTAGGTTGGACCCAATCACAGATAGCCTGAACTTTGACCGGGTCCATTTCAATAACAGATGGGGACAAAATGAAACCCAGAAATGAGATCCTCTGAACTCCAAAAAGACACTTTGATCCCTTCACATACAGAGCATTCTCTCTCAAAATCTGGAACACAGTCCGAACATGTTTTACATGAGAGTCCCAGTCATTGGAAAAAATCAAGATATCATCCAAATAAACAGCACGGTGGCTCAGTGGATAGCACTACAGCCTTGCAGCGCTGGAGTCCTAGGTTCGAATCCCACCAAGGACAACATCTGCAAGGAGTTTGTATGTTATCCCCGTGTTTGCGTGGGTTTCCTCCGGTTCTCCGGTTTCCTCCCACATTCCAAAAACATACAGATAGGGAATCTAGATTGTGAGCCCCTTCGGGGACAGCGACGATAATGTGTGCAAACTGTAAAGCGCTGCGGAATATGTTAGCGCTATATAAAAATAAAGATGATGATGATGATGATGATAAACAATCAGAAATTTATCCACAAAATCCCTGAAAATGTCATTCATGAAGGACTGGAAGACAGAAGGAGCATTAGTGAGCCCAAAGGGCATCACAAGGTACTCAAAATGCCCTTCAGGGGTATTAAATGCCGTCTTCCATTCATCCCCGTGCTTAATGCGAATAAGGTTATATGCCCCCCTGAGGTCAAGCTTGGTAAACCAAGTAGCGTTTTTCACCCTGGAAAACAGATCAGAGATCAAGGGTAACGGATATTGATATTTCACAGTAATATTGTTCAAGAGACGATAATCAATACACGGCCTTAATGAACCATCCTTTTTGGCCACAAAGAAAACACCGGCACCTAAGGGTGAAGAGGATGGTCTGATATGACTCTTCTCCAATGACTCCTTGTATAAGACCGCATAGCGTCATGTTCAGGTACAGACAAGTTAAAAAGGCGACCTTTAGGGAATTTACTACCAGGCACTAATTCAATAGCGCAGTCATAGCTCCTATGGGGAGTAAGGATGCAGATTTACTTTCGCTAAACACATCAGAAAAATCAATCAAAAAGTCAGGAACATCCTGAGCCTGGGGGAGGCAGAAAAAACAGGAGTGTTGGTATTAACACATTGACAGCCCCAACTGGTAACAGACACAGATTTCCAATCCAAAACAGGATTATGAGACTGTAACCAAGGGAAACCCAGTACGATAATGTCATGCAGATTATACAGAACCAAAAATTTGCAACTCTCCTGATGATCAGGTTCTACCCTCATTATCACCTGAGTAGAGAACTGAGGTTTATTCTCAGCCAAAGGGGTAGAATCGATCCCCAGTAGGGGAATAGACTTCCGTAGGGGTATCAAGGGAAACCCACAACGTTTATCCATCAGGTTAATAGCTGCTCCAGAATCAACAAAAACCTGAGCAGAAAATGAGGACAGAGAGCATATCAGGGTAACAGTTAACAAAAACTTAGTCTGAACACTACCCAAGACAACTGAGCGAGCAAAACGTCTTCCCCGCTTAGGGCAGACAGAAATAGCATGAGAGGCATCACCACAGTAGAAACATAACCCATTGCGCTTTCGAAATTCTTGACGCTGTGCCCCAGAAACCACTCTATCACACTGCATGGATTCAGAAGCAGGTTCACAAGGCAACATTATTCCACGCATACCTTTCCGCTCACGCAAACGTCTGTCAATTTGAATCGCTAATGACATAGAATCATTGAGACCAGAGGGAACAGGGAATCCCACCATAACATCCTTTACATTATCTGACAGACCCTTCCGAAAAAGAGCTGCCAAAGCATCGTCATTCCATTTGGTCAGGACTGCCCACCTACGGAATCTCTGACAGTATAACTCAGCGTCCTCAAGCCCCTGACTTAATGCCAACAAAGTTTTTTCAGCTTGATCAGTGACATTAGGCTCATCGTACAATAACCCCAAAGCCTGAAAAAACGCATCAACATCACTCAAAACAGGATCCCCAGGTGTCAGGGAAAAAGCCCAATCCTGAGGGTCGCCGCGCAGGAGAGAGATGACAATTTGAACCTGCTGCGCTGCGTTCCCTGAGGACTTAGATTTTAAGGCAAAAAACAATTTACAGTTATTTTTGAAATTCAGAAACTTAGCTCGATCCCCTAAAAACAAATCTGGCATGGGAATCCTAGGTTCCACAACAGGCAACCTAGAAAGATAGGTAGCAATACTCCGAACTTCAGTGGCAAGCTGATCCACACGGCCAGACAACTGTGCAAACTCCATTGAGGAAAAAAAAAATATCTTCCTCAGCACCCAGAGATACAGAGGGAAAAAAAAAATGCAACAAACAGAAAAAAAAATCTCTGACAACTCTGACAACTTTTTTCTTTCACAATATTTTTCCCTTCTGTGAGTACCATATAATTTTCAGTTTAGGCCGGTGATACTGTTATGATTTGGTAACTGAGGAGAGCAGGCAAAAAAGGAAATACACCAGAGCAGTTGGAAACTATGAGATTGCAGTACCCTGACTAACCACCACAACTAGAGGCAGCCGTGGAGCGTTCCTACGTTGGTCCTAGACGCCTCGTCACAGCCTGAGAAACTAACTACACCTAAAGATAGAAAGAGGAAAGCTATCTGCCCCGGAGCAGATCCCCAAAGAACATAGAAAGCCCCCAAACATGTAATGGCGGTTAGACAAGAAGAAATACTGACACAGACAGAAAATATAAATCAAGAAAGGCACATCCAGCCCATGAATGGCAGCGCTTCCCAGGACTCACATCCAAAGATGATATTTCATATTTTTTTATTTAATAAGTTAAAATGGAGGAGATACAACGCGTTTCGGATACAGTATATATCCTTCATCAGGTATCATAAAAACACAGTACAAATCCTAATTAGATTAGATGTGCCTTTCTTGATTTACTCATCCTGTGTGAGCCTGAATCTGGCTCTTTCACTTGGATCCACCCGAGGCAAGCTGCAAGCCCTGTCTATTGAAAAGTATCCCAGAAGGATTTTTGAGGATACACAATCTAAAGCCATATTAGTCTTCTATCAGGTGAGTGCATAAAATTGTGCACACTCTAAAGACTATAATATTGTTTTTACGCACATAGGGCGCCGCGATTTGTCTATTCTTCTCTCCCAAACAGGGTTTTGTTTTTTTTGGGTTTTTTTTGTATACAGACAGAAAATAGTATGAGCAAACGTTGGGGCCCAAACTTACTAAATAGAAAAGGATAGGAAGGGCACTTACTGCAATCCCAAAAAACCCTGAAAAGCACCAACTCTACTAATTTCAAAACACCTGAGATCACACGACCTCTACCACCTAAATTAGTTCTCTGGTGTAACCAAAAACAAAACAGCAGCCACTGAAAAAACTGGAAAAAGCAAATGTACAAACAACAGTGGCTGAACTGAACTGAGAGGCAAAAGCCCCCAGAGGGGACCCTGAAGGCCCCCACAGAAGTGCAGAACAAAATGCAAAAATCAAGCACAAAAACAAAAAGAAGAAAATGTCTTATCTGTTAGCAGGAGATTCAGACACGACACAGCAGGCTACCAAGGAAACAGGAATCAAGGATTGAGACCAGAACAATTGATCACCGCAACCCTGTTGGGAAGGTGACTCCCTTATATAAGACCAGTCAGTAACACCTGATTCCCAATCCTCACAATCTTCACTGGACAGTCCAGTACCGTTTGTAACCACCAGAGGGAGCTTCTGCTCAGAACTCACTTCCAGCCTATTCACAACAGGTAGGTCTTAGGGAAACACGCAGGCCCCTAGGGATCCTTTGTGTTTTGATGTACTCCGCAATTGTAATGCTATGGAGTTCAAGGCCTATAAGATGCCTAGACTCCCATATACAATTCTTGCCCGCTCTTGCCGCCTACACCTAAAGAACATCTCTAGAATCCGCCCTTTTCTCACCTTGGAAACAACAAAAACCCTCACTGTAGCATTGATCCACTCCCGCCTGGACTACTGCAACGCTCTATTACTTGGCCTCCCCATTACTCGACTATCCCCTCTCCAGTCCATCCTTAATGCAGCAGCCAGGGTAATCCATCTGGTTAATCGGTACTCGGACGCGTCCACTCTTCGCCAGTCCCTACACTGGCTGCCCATTCATTATAGGATACAATTCAAAGTACTGGTTCTCACCCACAAAGCTCTCCACAGTGCAGCACCCCCCTACATCTCCTCCCTCATTTCTATCTATCGGCCTAACCGACTGCTGCGCTCTGCAAACGACTTTCGACTAACCTCTGCACTAATCCGTACCTCCCACTCCTGACACCAAGACTTCTCCGCGCTGCGCCAATCCTCTGGAATGCTCTACCCCAAGAAATTAGGACTATCCACAATTTGCATGGTTTCAGGCGCTCCCTCAAAACACATTTGTTCAGAGCGGCCTATCACATTCACTAATCAAAGTCATTCTATGTGTAAGTGTGTGTGTGTGTAGCCCATTCACTATCTCCATCCATCCCTCACTCCCTCAAGATGGCTGGACCATCATTGTAAATGCACCATTGTATATATACACCTGTACTTTGTATCTCCCCCACCTCATTGTAGATTGTAAGCTCTCACGAGCAGGGGCGGCTTATTTTGCTTTAATTATTGTATTAACGTTGTTACTTATGACTTGTGTTCTGAAACTGTTAAACTGTAAAGCGCTGCGGAATATGATGGCGCTATATAAATAAAGATTATTATTATTATTATTATTAGACTCACGTTCTAGGTCACGTTAATTAAACTCGTTGCCTGAAATTTGTAAAAAATCGCTAGATGTTGTAACTTAGGCAACAATAGCAGCAACTTGAGTGTCACTATAAGAGAAGCTCATAGTGGTCATCTCTTAACATAGAAAAAAATAGAAAATCATAGAGTAAAGGAGGGGGAATTGTTTAACTGATATAAGGGTGCTCGTGTAAAGGCTACTTATATTAATAGGAAAACACGTCACTCCTTATTGTTATATGGTGCTCAGATAAGGGATGCCAACCCCAATACAATAAAGGATAATGAATCCAGCACTCAAAGATGATGAAAAAAATGTTTAAATTTATTCTTAGTACAATCCAAAATATAACGTTTCGGTCAATCCTCTGACCTTCTTCAGACTAAGGAACATAAAAATATACAGAAATCAGAAGAATAAACTCAGTTTTGAATGGTACAGACATTCATTCTAATATACATGATAATGAAAATAAAATGCCAAGAAAAAATTATTTAGAAAAAGCAAAACATGGTGCATATCAGAAATGCGATAATAAAAACAAAAGCCAGGTTCAAATAAAACTGATCATGTGTACAGGACCAAATGAGACTACAGGGATCCAAACCAAATATGAGTGCATATCAGGTCAAATATATACCACAGTTTACATATGTTACATCCATATATAAGTTGTTGGCAAGATGTATGAAGCCATAGATAAAATAGAGCAAGGTTCTTACCAGATTGTGCAGAAGGTATGGTGTAATACTGTGGGAAAAAAAACGCAGTGGTAAGCTACTGAAATAGCGACAGATGTCACTATGATGAGGTAAGTGCTCAGCTGTATTTATTAAGTATAGGTGGAAGTCCTTACCATATAAAGTCCAATATTGTGCTTTAACAAAGCGCTAGTAGAATATGCAATATGGCTCAATTGCTGTGCAGTATGGCGCTGTGTGAGGTACACACGTGTGGGCTGAAATAGTCGGCGTTCACTAGTACCCGGAAGTGACCTACATTGTAAGCGCTGCGTTGGTGGTACGCAAGTGGAGCGCATGTCAGAGCGTCAACCAGAATTGAGTCATAATCAGTAGTACCAGAGCGGAATCAGTGAGTGGAACGCTCTCTGGAACGCAAACAGGAAGTGCACAGTGATCCACATTGTAATAGAGGACGTGGCAGCGCTGGAACAGTGAGAAGGTGAGTATCAGAGAAGGCATATTTAATTGTTTGCCTAAAAAAGAAATGTAATAGATATGTTTAGTACAGGATCCATAAAAACCTAGAATAATAAACAGTGAGAAATGGCACGGTAAGAGAAAGAATTTAGAAGCATTCTGGATCGCAATATCGTGCCGACAAGACGTCCTATGGAGAATTAAATAAAATATAGACAAAACAACCTATTTAGTGAGTGGCAACTACTAAAAGATGTAATTTCAATATAAACAAGAGATATCATAATCTCTGTTAAGAGCCCTTGGTTCCAGGGTCTGTAAGGAATGGATCCAATATGCTTCTCTGTACCGTAATGTTTTAATCATATTGCCACCTCTTCTATTTAATGATACCTGCTCCAAAACCATAAATCTTAATTGGGCTATAGTGTGCCCTACCGTGTTGAAATGGAAAGGAATTGGGAGATGGTTCTTTTTGCATCTTATGTCGGACTTATGATGGGAGATTCTATCCTTAATAGCTTGCATGGTTTCTCCTATATATAATTTCCCACAAGGGCATTTTAGGGTGTATACAACCGAGGTAGAGTCACAAGTGAAGAAACCTTTTATCGGAATATTGTTACCGGTGCATGGGTGTGCAAGATTGGGACCCTTTAGAATGTTGGCACATTGTGCACAATGTAAACAGGGAAAAGTACCCCTTCGTTGTGTACTGAGAAAAGATTGACGTGGAATGGTCTGGGTGGAGCCTATCAGCCCTCACTAATTTGTTCCTTAAATTGCTGGGTTTCCTAAAACACGGTAAGAAGGAGGTCTGGAATTCAGGAATCCCAGGGTAACTATCATGAAGTACATACCAGTGCTTACGGCTCTTGTGATGCAGTCCATACATTAAAGGGTGGTATGTATGGACAAACGGAATTCTACTAATTGTAGTGGTGGTAGACCGTGTGGTGGTTCTCTGGGGTATCCGTGTGTCCCGGAGTAGTGATTTAGGATAACCTCTATCTACAAATTTACCTTCCATTTCATTCAGATGTTGAGTCTGTAACTAACAATCCTGCGAACCCTATCGAATTGGGAAATAGGAATAGAGCGTTTAACTGCCTTCGGATAACAGCTTTGGAATAGGAGGAGACTATTCCGGTCTGTAGATTTGACAAATAAGTCCAACGAAAGTTTACCATTCCCGTCCAGTAAGACATTTGTATCCAAAAAGTTAATTACCTTGGTGTTATAATTAAAAGTGAATGTTAATTCGGGCCAAACTGTATTGATGGCATTAAAGAATTCTGTCAGACTACCCAAAGATCCATTCCATAGACAAAGTACGTCATCAATATAGTGACGCCATGCCAAACAGTGTTTCTTGTATAATGGGTTAGGGTAAATATAATCACTCTCAAAACAGGACATGTAACATTTAGCGTAGGGTGGCGCGACATTCGAACCCATCGCAGTACCCTGTCTCTGTAAATAGAATTGGTCCTCAAAAATGAAAAAAAATTTTGTCAATACGATTTCAAGTAGTTCCATAAGAAACCTGGAGACAGGACCTGTGATGGACGACTTTTCCAGTACCCTCCTTGTAGCCTCAACACCTTTAGTATGCTGGATGGAATCGGTCGATGCAGCGATAGGACGTCCCGTTGGTTTGTCTAATCTTTTGTGTATCTTAGGTAACGTATAAAATACTGGGATTAGAGGATCCATCGACCGATTCCATCCTTTCCCCCTTATCCATTTTACTTGAAAAAATACTCACACCACTCATAAAGGACACTCCATCATTCCTATTGGATACGGGTTCTTTCATACAATTAATTTGGGGGATGGATACATTACCCCCAGACACATTACTCGTTACCCTTGATGTGAACAACTTATACACCTCCATCCAAGGATTATGCTGGCTATGGGGATTATGCTGGCTATTGGGGGATTATGCTGGCTATTGGGGGATTTTGCTGGCTATTGGGGACTATGCTGCTTATGGGGGATTATGCTGCCTATGGGGGATTATGCTGGCTATTGGGGACTATGCTGGCTATGGGGGGATTATGCTGCCTATTGGAGGATTATGCTGGCTATTGGGGGATTATGCTGGCTATTGGGGGATTATGCTGGTTTATGAAGGATTATGCTGCCTATGGGGGATTATGCTGGCTATTGGGGACTATTCTGGCTATGGGGGGATTATGCTGGCTATTGGGGGATTATGCTGGCTATTGGGGGATTATACTGGCTATAGGGGATTATGCTGGCTATTGGGATTATGCTGGCTATGGGGGGATTATGCTGGCTATTGGGGGATTATGCTGCCTATTGGAGGATTATGCTGGCTATTGGGGGATTATGCTGGCTATTGGGGGACTATGCTGCTTATGGGGGATTATGCTGCCTATTGGGGGATTATGCTGGCTATTGGGGGATTATGCTGGCTATTGGGGATTATGCTGGCTATGGGGGATTATGCTGGCTATTGGGGATTATGCTGGCTATGGGGGATTATGCTGGCTATGGGGGGACTATGCTGCTTATGGGGGATTATTCTGGCTATTGGGGGATTATGCTGGATATTGGGGGACTATGCTGCTTATGGGGGATTATGCTGGCTATTGGGGGATTATGCTGGCCATTGGGGACTATGCTGGCTATGGGGGGATTATGCTGGCTATTGGGGGATTATGCTGGCTATTGGGGGATTATGCTGGCTATTGGGGGATTATGCTGCCTATTGGAGGATTATGCTGGCTATTGGGGGATTATGCTGGCTATTGGGGGATTATGCTGGCTATGGGGGGAGTATGCTGGCTATGGGGATTATGCTGGCTATTGGGGGATTATGCTGGCTATTGGGGGATTATGCTGGCTATTGTGGGATTATGCTGGCTATGGGGGGATTATGCTGGTTATGAGGGATTATGCTGGCTATGGGGATTATGCTGGCTATTGGGAGATTATGCTGGCTATTGGGGGATTATGCTGGCTATTGGGGGATTATGCTGGCTATTGGGGACTATGCTGCTTATGGGGATTATGCTGCCTACTGGGGACTACTATGCTGCCTATTGGGGACTATGCTGCCTATGGGGGATTATGCTGCCTATTGAGGACATATGCTGCGTATTGGGTACCTATGCTGCCTATTGGGACATTTACCTGCCTATTGGGGACCTATGCTGCCTATTGGGGACCTATGCTGCCTATTGGGACCTATGCTGTCTATTGGGGACCTATGCTGCCTATTGAGGACATATGCTGCCTATTGTGGACATATGCTGCCTATTGAGGACATATGCTGCCTATTGGGGATCAATGCTGCCTATTGGGACATTTACCTGCCTATTGGGGACCAATGCTGCCTATTGGGGACATTTACCTGCCTATTAGGGACTCTCGCACCACACCAGTCTGAGCCTGAGCTAAAAGCGGAGTTGCGCCACTATGTGCACTGATGAGGATGAAATGATATGGTTTGGCAAGGCTGCAGTGATGGGCAGTGCAGGCTGTATGTCTGTGTATGGGCAGTTTTATTGCTGGTATATTGTTTTTGTAGCGCTGTATATATATTGGTATTTTATTAATAGCAATTTGGAATCCCTAGGAAATAATGATATCAAGAAAGAGAAAAATTACTTCACTTGTGACAAATATGGAACCGAACATTGACCATCTCATTAGCCAAAAGCAGGCCCGTAGTTCCCATTGAAATACCAGTAAGTTTGTTGATTTTTAACTTTACTTGTTCTTTATTTTAAGTATTGTATTTGTTCCTGTTTTGTTTTTTTTTTACTTCAAAATAAGTGTAGTATATGGTGTATACAGGGTCATACATATCGTGTGCAGTATATAGAGTGTAGTATGTGGTGTATACAGGTCATACACATCGTGTGCGGTATATAGAGTGTATATATACTGCTGTATTATACTTTTCATATACAGGTTATAATGCCTCTTATTCTTTGTATAGAGGTTAGTGTGCCATGTATAATATATGGTATGTACAGCGTAGTGTCGCATACACTGCTGTATTATACAATATACTACAGTTCTAATGCAGTTCTAATGCTCCATACCTAATATGCAGTTTAATGTACAGTGTATATGATGTAACCTGTATAAAATGCGACATTGACTTTCCCCCCCTAGTTTTGATCCTGGGTACGCCCATGCAAGCTGCCCGTGGTGTGAGTCTGATATGGGGCCCGCCGCCACCTCCGGCGCCGCTATGAAAGGAGGTGGGACGGGACCCGAGCAGTCCGGCACTTCCGCGTCATGTGACGTGGGGGCGTCCGCGCGCTCTCACGTCACATGCAAGGCTGGCGTGGTGCACGTCAGAGCGTGGAGGACGGAGCAGCGTGCGGAGCAGAAGAGCTGGAGGACGCAGTCACCTGAGGATTGGCAGATTGGTAAGTATGCTTGCTGAGTCTGACTCTCTTTTACAGGGACGCGGCAGCCGTAGCTTCCCGTCCTGGCACTTGAGGAGAGGGGGGAGAGCGGAGGGGGGAGGTGTGAGTGTATCAGGGGCCCCAGGACACAGCGGGCCACATTAGAGGCCCCAGGAAGCAGCAGGCCCCATTAGGGGCCTAGTTACAAAGGAAGCAACAGGCCCCATTAGGGGCCTAGGTCCAAAGAAAACTGCAGGCCCAATTAGGGGCCTAGGGCCCCAGGAAACTGCAGGCCCCATCAGGGGCCTAGGGCCCCAGGAAACTGCTGAATAAGGTAATTATGTTGCATTATTCTTGTGAAGAAATTTGTAATCTAGCCCATAAATTGCTTTCAAAATGGATGATTTATTCAGTAGAACAAAAGTACGGTATACAGAACAATCTTAGATTATTCTGTATACCGGACTGTTGTTCTACTGAATAAATCATCTGTTTTGAAAGCAATTTGCAGGCTGGATTACAAGTTTCTTCACACATTTACCCTGGAGAAAGCCTACCTTCGTCACTACCTCAGTTGCTTCCTGGGAGTTGGTTCTTTTCTGTTATTTCACTATCATTAGTCCAAAAACCTCTAATTTTGGATAATAAAGGTATCTTTCTTAACACAACTTGGGTAGACCGGGATTGGCAACGCGCGCGGGGGGGCCCATTGTGAAGTTTGCTGTTGGGCCCTGCCATTCCTAGTTATGCCCCTGCTCGGTTGTATACGATATAAAATGCCCTTGTGGGAAATTATATATAGGAGAAACCATGCAAGCTATTAAGGATAGAATCTCCCATCATAAGTCCGACATAAGATGCAAAAAGAACCATCTCCCAATTCCTTTCCATTTCAACACGGTAGGGCACACTATAGCCCAATTAAGATTTATGGTTTTGGAGCAGGTATCATTAAATAGAAGAGGTGGCAATATGATTAAAACATTACGGTACAGAGAAGCATATTGGATCCATTCCTTACAGACCCTGGAACCTAGGGGTCTTAACAGAGATTATGATATCTCTTGTTTATATTGAAATTACATCTTTTAGTAGTTGCCATTCACTAAATAGGTTGTTTTGTCTATATTTTATTTAATTCTCCATAGGACGTCTTGTCCGCACGATATTGCGATCCAGAATGCTTCTAAATTCTTTCTCTTACCGTGCCATTTCTCACTGTTTATTATTCTAGGTTTTTATGGATCCTGTACAAACATATCTATTACATTTCTTTTTTAGGCAAACAATTAAATATGCCTTCTCTGATACTCACCTTCTCACTGTTCCAGCGCTGCCACGTCCTCTATTACAATGTGGATCACTGTGCACTTCCTGTTTGCGTTCCAGAGAGCGTTCCACTCACTGATTCCGCTCTGGTACTACTGATTATGACTCACTTCCGGTCGACGCTCTGACATGCGCTCCACTTGCGTACCACCAATGCAGCGCTTACAAAGTAGGTCACTTCCGAGTACTAGTGAACGCCGACTATTTCAGCCCACACGTGTGTACCTCACACAGCGCCATACTGCACAGCAATTGAGCCATATTGCATATTCTACTAGCGCTTTGCTAAAGCACAATATTGGACTTTATATGGTAAGGACTTCCACCTATACTTAATAAATACGACTGAGCACTTACCTCATCATAGTGACATCTGTCGCTATTTCAGTAGCTTACCACTGTGTTTTTTTTCCCACAGTATTACACCATACCTTCTGCACAATCTGGTAAGAACCTTGCTCTATTTTATCTACGGTATGGCTTCATACATCTTGCCAACAACTTATATATGGATGTAACATATGTAAACTGTGGTATATATTTGACCTGATATGCACTCATATTTGGTTTGGATCCCTGTAGTCTCATTTGGTCCTGTACACATGATCAGTTTTATTTGAACCTGGCTTTTGTTTTTATTATCGCATTTCTGATATGCACCATGTTTTGCTTTTTCTAAATAATTTTTTCTTGGCATTTTATTTTCATTATCATGTATATTAGAATGAATGTCTGTACCATTCGAAACTGAGTTTATTCTTTTGATTTCTGTATATTTTTATGTTCCTTAGTCTGAAGAAGGTCAGAGGATTGACCGAAACGTTATATTTTGGATTGTACTAAGAATAAATTTAAACATTTTTTTCATTATTTTGAGTGGCAGATTTATTATCTTCTATTGTATTGGGATTGGCATCCCTTATCTGAGCACCATATAGTGATAAGGAGTGACGTGTTTTCCTATTATAATACTGTGCAGAGACTTGCTGCTGCGGCTCCTGGATCCTCTGTTGTAACCAGTGTTGGAGCAGGCAGATTTGGGACTAAGTCCTCTGTTTCTTCATCTGAGCATGCCCAGGGCAAGATCTTTCATTGGAGATCAGGGGTCACATGCTCGGATACAGCTGCGACTCCTATTGGTTCTCCAGGAAGGTCCTGAAGCTGTTGGTGTTCTGAAGCAGCTTCCTATTGGTCCTTTCTGGAAGGTCTCATGCTCGTGGCTACTATAAAAAGGTGGCATAACCACACAGCCATGCGCTAGTATCAAATCTGTTACGTGCTTGCGCTAGTGTGGTTATGCATGTGTTTAGGGACCCGGCTGAAATAAGCTCCTAGAATACCGGCACCTCCGGTGAGGAGTTGTGTGTATGGGTTCAGGGCTCTGGCTGAAATTAGCCCCTAGTATACCGGCTTCTCAGGTGAGGAGTTTGCTGTGTGCATTGCTGACTACTTTATATTGAAGCTGCACAGTCCGGACGTAACCCAGTGGCGGCACGCGGACATCGGTATTAGCCAGCATTTAGGTGGAGCAACAGAGTTCTCTTACATCGCCATATAGCGCCACATCCTTTTATTTAGCGGCTCTGTGGAGTAACAGAGTTTGCTCGCTTCGCCATATAGTGCTACGGCGGCCATATCTGTGACTCTGCGGGATAACAGAGTTCGCTCATACCACCTACTGCGCCATCTTCCTAGCAGCAGGTTCTGCCTGCACGGTGGACCCCAGGCTGCGAGCGCACCTTCTATTTATATTTATTAGGTGCGTTCTGCAACCCATAACAAGGTATGAGCTCGGTCTTTAGGATTTCGTGAGGTATTCACATTGTGTGCTGCGATTTGGTTTGGAGTTACAGCATTCGCTTTCTGTTTTGCTTTACGGTTTCCTTCAAGTTTTCTTAAGAGACCATGCTTTTCTACTGGACCTTTTAAAGTCCATGTTCTCAAATGTTTCCATCCATTTGACACAATGTGCTGCATTCAGTTTGTTCAGCAACTCATCACCGATTTCACCATCTGCACTCTCAAGGAATTGTCGCTACCTTTGTGCACATTCATCAGTCCAGCCTGGAATGTATTCTTTGCGGAAGCCACGTGGTATTGATTTCTTTGCAGCTTTGATAACAGCTTTACAGAACCGCTCATAGTTTTTACTGATTGGAGGAATCCAACCAATACACTTGTCAAGATGATCTGCAACTTTTTCCAGTTGGGTTTGACAAAATTCCATCGAGGTACGAAGTTACAAGAGGAATGGATACTCCAATGGTGATGATGACAGGGCGATGCTGACTACGAGGGAAATGATTGACAACACACTGAGATGTAGGTAAAGGTTGATTGTTTCTATTGCGTGATACGAAGCATAGATCAGGGTTGTATCCTCTCTGCCAGGCTGCTGATTGGAAGGTTGGAAAATCCTTTTCATCAAAAACCAAGAATGTATTATGCACGTCAGACCAGTTTACCAGGTGCTCACCATTGTCGTCATTGTTAGCATATTGCCAGAGCTCGTGGTGACTGTTGAAATCTCCGATGTACACGGTAGGATGTGGATGAACATGGATAACTTCAGTAGGCCATTGTATTGCAGGATGCTTGTAAATGTTAACAATTGTGATATCATCAACTTTAATCACAGCTTCATGAATGTCATTTTCAACAGATGTAGATACAAGCATTTCAATATTACTTTTCACACATGTAGCTTCACCGTAGTGTGGGTCAACTGTAGCACCAATTAAATCAAAACCAGAAATGGAGCCACGAGCTGGAAGTTGTTCTTCATTTTCAACATGAGTTTCCTAAAGAACAAGAACGTCCATTTTGTTATCAGTGAGAAACTTGTGGAGGAAATCACATTTTGAGCGGCTGATTCCTTCAATATTGATTTGGCAGATTTTCACAGTGGGTCCAAGATCTTTCATTTGAGGAATGTCATTTGTGATGGTACCATTATTATTTGTAAACATTATCAATTTTGATCCTTTGTTGATTATCAAACATGATGTAAAATATATTGACCAGGAGATCTAGATGTAGCTTGATTGTTTGTTTCATCAAGATTGTTAGTCCTTTAGTGTTACCTAGGGTGCACCACATGGAGGTGGACTAACGTTGCAAGGACAGGGCCTGATGCCGTGATCTTCTTCCATGTGCCACCTCATAGGCACGCTCCTGGAAACGAAGATCTATATGGATGGCGAGGGAGACCAGTTCGTCGAAAGTAGTTGTTAGGTTGTGACCAGCTAGCTCATCCTTTATGTTTCCTGTAGTATAATGCACCCCCTAGTAGTATAATATACCCCATAGCTGTATAATGCACGCCCATAGTATAATGCATTCCCATAATAGTATAATGCACACCGTAGTATAATGCACCCCATAGTAGTATAAAGCATCCTAAAGCAGCATAATGCACCCCCATAGTAGTATAATGCACCCCATAGCAGTATAATTCACTCCATAGTATAATGCACCCCATAGAAGTATAATGCACCCCCATAGGAGTGTAACGCACCCCATAGTATAATGCAGCCCCGTACCAGTGTAATGCACCTCCTTTCCTTCACCCCCTTAGTAGTATAATGTACCCTCATACCGGTTTAATATGCCCCATACCGCGGCTTTACTAAAACAAAAAGTTTCTCCTTACCTGACTGAGCTCCAGCGGTGTCCTACTCTCCGATTCGGCTGAGGTGCGCAGCGTCATTCTGGCATATGACAGTGATTTCATTTTTCGGCAACATGCGCGTTGTCAGCTGCCAACCTGTGATTGGCTGGCGGTTGTTAACTGTTGCCATGCGGGAGGAATCTACTGCACAGCAACAGATTTTAACTGATTATGAGTCAGAGGACGCGCAATCAGTTACTGAAGTGACGCGATCCTGCTGCTGGGGCCCGGTGAGCTGAACAGAGGGGGCCCGCTGTGGGCCTCAGAATCTGGGAATTTAATAATGGAAGTATTGCCACGGTCCTCCCTTTTTCCAGCGTCACCGGACTTTCCGTTTGATCGCTGGAATCACCTGGTAAGACCATAACTGCCCCCACAACCGGAACACTTAAGTTTAAACTAGCATGTTGCCGCAAACTTGCACTGCCCCTTATTAAACAGACAATAGAAATCTTTCTTTTGTGTCGCCGAGGATTCACTGGCTGAGCTAGAAACCCAGGCACCTCCCTGAAAGGGCTGAGATGCGTGGGCTGCCATCAATTGCATCCATAAGGAAATATCCTTTTGTTCCACCGCATGCCAGGCCTCATGGCCTTTCTCTGCCTAAACTGCTCATCGTACCTCAGCCACGCCAAGCCACTTTAAACCTAATAAGCATCCCCTATAACGTCTATATAACCAAAAAAAAGCAGAACAGTGCTCTGGCTCCTTTTCCCCAACCACACTTGCCAATTCTGTGAATGCCTGTAACCAATTAACCAAATGTCCTCGGTATTAACCATTACCTACTGTGGTATGGTGACTGCCCACGTGGTTAATGGGAGGTATATATCACAGAGCTGCGTGGCCCTGGAAGCTTGGCCTTGTTTTGGCTCAGCAGATCTACTGCTGAGGTTTATTTTACATTGGGAAGGCTTCCAGGTGACTTGGAGGAATGGGTGGGTCCAGTCACATACATACCCCACCCCAAGGGGTGTGTTTGAACACTAAAAATGGATGCTGTTGTTTGGCATATGGTCTATGTGTAGGGAAGCAGAAGCCTTCCTGTGTGTGGGGCTCCAGCCCGAGCCTGCGTGCTGGACATTGCCCAGCCTGTGTGCCCACAGTCCTGGGGGAGCAGAACCCGGCTAAGGACATTTGTGTTGTTTTGCCTGCTGTAAAGGCCTGAGCCTTTTGTTGTTGCTTAGGGGTTTATGGAGCAAATAAACTCGCACAGACTTTCGTTAACCCTGAGTGTCCCAGCATATTCCTCAACGACCAGCCAGTTTATTCTTCTGATTTCTGTATATTTTTATGTTCCTTAGTCTGAAGAAGGTCAGATGATTGACCGAAACATTATATTTTGGATTGTACTAAGAATAAATTTAAAATTTTTTTTCATTATTTTGAGTGCCGGATTTATTATCCTCTGCACAGTATTATACCGGGCGAGACGCTGGGACCGACGTCTCTGTTGAGTAGGTTCCACTGCGGCTGGAGATGGATGGGGGACCGCAGTGGGACTGGTTCGAGACTCCCCTTGTGCAGCAGTGAGAACTCGATCCCTAACATACCTTAGAAGTTAAAAATAAGTTTAAGCTACTAAAATCATCTATGGCATCAACTGAAGAATACTCCTGTCCTTTTACAACTTGTGACCTTGAAATTTCACTAAAAGTAATAAAGCTCCTGGATTTGATGGGATTCATCCCGAATTTCTCAAAAATTGTGGACTTTATGTGAAAGAATGTTGGCAAAGTTCTACTCAGATATCATAGAGAATGCTCAAGTCCCCAGTAAATTAAAACACACCAAGATCATTGCATTGTTAAAATCTCGGAAGCCTGAAGATAATCCTTCAAGCTATAGACCCACTGCTTTATTGAGTTGCCTATACAAGCTATTAGTACGCTTAATCATAACAAGATCAATTTAAAGATTTTCGACTCAATACCGTAGAGCAAGCCGACTTTAGACCTGTTCAAAATTGCAGTGAGCAAGTTTTGGCCTTGGCAACTTTAATTAAAGTTGAATTTAAAAAGAACAAGAAGGTTTCAGTGGCGTTCATCGATCTTTCTGCCGCATCTGACACTGTGTGGAGATAAGGACTTCTATAGAAGTTTCTAAAGGTGATTCCATGTAAGAAAATTATGTACCTCTTGAATAATATGATTGCACCGTTCAACTTATCATGGGTGATTTAACCAGTTGTAAGAAAACCTTAAACAATGGTTTGGCCCAGGGATCAGTGCTGGCACCCCTCCTGTTTGCTTTGCACCTAGCTGACATTCCTGACACAATATCATGTAAATTTGGAAACGCCGATGTGGGGAAATCGGGGGTCGGTGGGCGCCAAAGTCTGCTAGCCAAAACCGCATGGACCAGGGAATGCACCCGCCTAACGCCCTCTTTCCCGTTAAACGTGGGAATAATGCTACTCAGACAACACAGGGTTAGGGTAAAACAGTGTGGCAATACTTTATTGAACCACAACACACAATAGCAAACAGAACAATCCCAGAAATTACCCCAAAGATGGTGCACATTACAGGGTCTCACCCTTCCGCTGACTCGCTGGAATAATAATAGATGATACGTCATAGCTCCCAGGGTCGCTATTCCACCTGTGATACACACACAGAGAAGAGGTAATGACAAGCAGAGGGAGATGACCAAGAACACTCCATAGAGTCCATAAAAGGTCCAAAGCCAGTTGAAACGAGAGTCACCACCTGGCTTACCAGACCATCTCCATGGAACCAGGTGACCAGCGCGTCCCAAACCTGGCTTACTCCAAATGTTTCAATGGTTCAGCAATGCTCAATGGATCAGATCTGTATCCTTCCTACTGGAGCTGAACACCCCTAGGTTGTTTCCTACAGAATCATAGATCCGTGTCTCTCGTGATGGTGCCATGATGAATTAGCTACAGTCCTGTTTCTCGTCCGTTAAGTGTTTTGCAGAATGTCCGACTGGTAGCTCTTTTTGATGAGATCAGCTCTCTCTGTCTCTGAGTCTTTTTATATCCGAGGCATGTAAGCTATTTTTAGAATTACCCAGTGTCCTTCAGTCCACCCTCACATTCGTTCCCTCTCTAATTTTGAAGTCAACAAACTAGTTCAGAATACAATACACAATTAGCATATCAGCAGACATAGTAGTCAAAGATAAACACACAATGTTATATAGTATATCAGCTTACAAGTCACTATTACAGACTTTCACAGTATGTTAAATGGTATATCAGCTTGCAAGTCTGTCTTCTTGACCCACCAGAAATCAACACTTAAATCCTCAAGCCAATATACAGATACAAAGTCAATTCTTCTTGGTTTGCAAAAACATAGTCATCAGGGTAACTAAGATATACTCTGGTATCTTCACATTGCTCCCCATCTTAATTAGCCAGAATTGATAGCATTCCAATCATCCAGTTTCCTTGGAGCATATTCCATGTCCTCTTTACGAAAATAAACTCCCACATACTTGAAGAGTAACAAATGGTATCCATTGGGTCCACGCATGGCTTCCTTCGAATTCCATAGTTCCTGGATTAAATCCCATTCAATCTGTTGAAGCTGGACAACTCCTGTAGTTTCCGTTTCTTGTTATGGCTATCCAGCCACTCTGGTGTTATGTTTAGGTAGCTGAGGAGAAAAAACAAAAACGGCAATACACCAGAGAGGCTGGAACCTATTGGATTGCAGAAACCTGAACTAACCACACAACTAGAGGTAGCCGTGGAGCGTTCCTACGTTGATCCTAGACGCCTCGTCACAGCCTGAGAGATAACTACACCTAAAGGCAGAAAGATGAAAGCTATCTGAACCGGAGCAGATCCCCAAAGAAAACAGGAAGACCCAAACATGTAATGGTGGTTAGACAAGAAGAAAGCACGGACACAGACAGAAAATAGAATGAGCAAACGCTGGGGCCCAATCTGTCTAGACAGAAAAGTATAGGAAAGAATTCTGACCGCAATCCAAAAAAAACCCTAAAAAATACCAACTCTTCTGATTGCAAAAACACCTGAGATCACACGATCTCCACCACCTAAATCAGATCTCTGGTGTAACAAAACTAAGCCGCAGCCACTGAAAAAACAGGAAAAAGCAAAAGAACAAATAACAGTGGCTACAGATAAACTGAGAGGAGCACAGGCCCCAGGAGGGGACCCGGCAGACCTCCACAAAAGTGCAGAAAACTATGCAAAAAGCAAGCACAAAAAGAAAAGCAGAAAATATCTTATCTGAAAGCAGGAGATGCAGTCAAGACTTCAGCAAACTTCCAAATGAACCAGGAACCACAATTGAGACAAGAACAATTGATCACCAGCGACAATCATGGGAGGGAACCTCCCTTATATCAGTCCAGTCAATGATCCCAGATTGCCATTCCTCGCTGGAAGGTTCAGTACTGGCTGTAACCACCAGAGGGAGCCTCTGCTCAGAAACCATCTCTAACACATTCATAACAGTACCCCCCCTTGAGGAGGGGTCACCAAACCCTCACTTGTGCAACCAGGCTGATCAGGATGAGCTCGGTGATAGGCACGGATCAGTCTCCTAGCATGGATGTCCGAAGCAAACACCCAAGAATTGTCCTCCTGACCATAACCTCCCACTTAACCAAATACTGGAGTTTCTGTCTAGAAAAACGAGAATCCAATATTTTCTCAACCACATACTCCAGATTACCCTCAACCAAAACAGGGTCAGGAGGCGCAGCCATAGGATCCACTGACTCGACAAACCTCTTCAATAAGGACTTGTGGAACACGTTATGGATCTTAAATGTCCCTGGAAGAAGCAAACGGAAGGAAACAGGATTAAGAATCTCCATGATCTTATAAAGTCCAATGAACCTAGGCTTAAACTTTGGAGATGCAACCCTCATAGGGATATTTCTTGAGGACAACCAAACCAAGTCCCCCACTTTAAACCGAGGACCATCAGTCCTATGCCGGTTGGCAAACCGTTGGGCCTTCTCCTGAGAGAGAGACAACCTCTCCACTACCTGGTCCCAAATCTGCTGCATTAGCTCCACAACAGAGTCAACACCCGGACAGACAGAAGCCTCCGCCTGTCCCGAAGAAAATTGAGGGTGAAACCCAAAATTGCAGAAAAATGGAGACATCAAGGTGGCAGAGCTAGCCCTATTATTAAGAGCAAACTCAGCGAAAGGCAAAAAAGAGACCCAGTCATCTTGATCAGCAGACACAAAACATCTCAAATAAGTCTCCAAAGTCTGGTTTGTTCTCTCGGTTTGTCCACTGGTCCGAGGATGAAATGCAGAGGAGAAAGATAATTGAACACCGAGTTTAGAACAAAATGTCCTCCAAAATCTGGAAACAAACTGGACTCCTCTGTCAGACACAATGTTCTCCGGAATGCCATGTAACCAAACCACGTGCTGAAGGAACGAAGGCACCAATTCGGAGGAGGAAGGTAACTTAGGTAATGGCACAAGATGTATCATCTTGGAAAACCTATCACAGATTACCCAGATAACGGTCATTTTCTGAGAAACAGGGAGGTCGGAAATAAAATCCATAGAGATATGGGTCCATGGCCTCTTGGGCACAGGTAATGGCATTAACAAACCACTAGAGCGAGAGCAAGGCTTGGAACGAGAGCAAGTCCCACAGGACTGCACAAATTCCCTGATGTCACGAGACAAAGTAGGCCACCAAAAGGACCGACTCACCAAGTCTCTGGTACCAAAAATCCCGGGATGACCAGCCAATGCGGAACAATGAATCTCAGACATCACACTCTTCATCCACTGGTCTGGGACAAACAATTTCCCAATAGGGCAGCGGTCAGGTTTATCCTCCTGACACCCTTCCAGAGCCAGTCTCAAATTGGGCGAGATGGCGGAAAGTACTACACCCTCTTTCAAAATAACAGCAGGATCAGATAACTCAGGAGAGTCCGCAAAGAAACTCCATGAGAGGGCATCCGCCTTAAAATTCTTAGTGCCAGGAAGAAAAGAAACCACAAAATTAAAATGTGTGAAAAACAAGGCCCACCTGGCCTGTCTAGGATTAAGTCGCTTGGCTGATTCGAGATAAACCAGATTCTTATGATCTGTGAGGACCACCACCTGATGTTTGGCTCCTTCCAGCCAATGTCTCCACTCTTCAAAGGCCCACTTCATGGCCAGTAACTCCCGATTACCCACGTCATGATTACGTACAGTTGGAGAAAATTTTCAAGAGAAAAAGGCACAAGGGTTACTCTTAGAGGTCTCTGGATCTCTTTGGGACAAAACGGCACCTGCTCCAATTTCAGAGGCATCAACCTCCACTTGAAATGGTAGTGAAACATCAGGCTGCCGTAGAACAGGAGCAGAAGTGAATCTCTGCTTAAGTTCCTGAAACGCAGAGACTGCCTCAGGAGGCCAATTCACCACATCAGAACCCTTTTTGGTCAAATCAGTCAACGGTTTAACAATACCGGAGAAATTACCAATAAATTTACGCTAAAAATTGGCAAAACCCAAAAATCTCTGAAGAGCCTTTAATGAAGTAGGTTGGACCCAATCAAAGATGGCCTGAACCTTGACCGGGTCCATTTCAATAACAGACGGAGACAAAATGAATCCCAGAAATGAGACCTTCTGTACGCCAAAAAGACTCTTTGATCCCTTCACATACAGTGCATTCTCTCTCAAAATCTGGAACACAGTCCGAACATGTTTCACATGAGAGTCCCAGTCACTGGAAAAAAATCAAGATATCATCCAAATAAACAATCAGAAATTTATCCACAAAAGGACTGGAAGACGGAAGGAGCATTAGTGAGCCCAAAGGGCATCACTAGGTACTCAAAATGCCCCTCTGGGGTATTAAACGCCATCTTTCATTCTTCCCCGTGCTTAATGCGAATAAAGTTATACGCCCCCCCTGAGGTCAAGCTTGGTAAACCAAGTAGCACTTTTCACTCTGGAAAACAGGTCAGAAATCAAGGGTAACGGATATTGATACTTCACAGTGATCTTATTCAAGAGACGATAATCAATACACGGCCTCAATGAACCATCCTTTTTGGCCACAAAGAAAAACCGGCGCCCAAGGGTGAAGAGGATGGTCTGATATGACTCTTCTCCAATGACTCCTTGATATAAGATCGCATAGCATCATGTTCAGGTACAGACAAGTTAAAAAGGCGACCTTTAGGAAATTTACCACCAGGCACTAATTCAATAGCGCAATCATAGCTCCTGTGAGGGGGCAAGGATGCAGATTTACTTTCACTATATACATCCGAAAAATCAATCAAAAAGTCAGGAACATCCTGAGACTGGGGAGAGGCAGAAAAAACAGGAGTGTCAGTATTAACACATTGGCAGCCCCAACTGGTCACAGACACAGATTTCCAATCCAAAACAGGATTATGAGACTGTAACCAAGGGAAACCTAGTACAATAATGTCATACAGATTATGTAGCACCAGAAATTTGCAACTCTCCTGATAATCTGGTTCAACCCTCATTATCACCTGAGTAGAAAACTGGGGTTTATTCTCCGCCAAAGGGGTAGAATCAATGGCCAGTAGGGGAATAGACTTCCGCAGGGGTATCATGGGAAACCCACAACGTTTGGCAAAGTCAAAATCCATCAGGTTAATAGCTGCTCCCAAATCAACAAAAGCCTGAGCAGAAAATGTGGACAGGGACCAAATCAGGGTAACAGTCAACAGAAATTTAGTCTGAACACTACCCAAGACAACTGAACATGCAAAACGTCTTCCCCGCTTAGGGCAGACGAAAAGAGCATGAGAGGCGTCACCACAGTAGAAACATAACCCATTGCGCTTTCGAAACTCATGACGCTGAGCCCCAGAAGTCACTGCATCACACTGCATGGGCCCTGGAGCTGGCTTACAAGGCAACACCATCTCACGCATACCTCTGCGCTCATGCAAACGTCTGTCAATTTGAATAGCCAATGACATAGAATCATTGAGACCAGAGGGGCCAGGGAATCCCACCATAACATCCTTTACAATCTCTGACAGCCCCTTCCGAAAAAGGGCTGCCAAAGCATCATCATTCCATTTGGTCAGGACTGCCCACTTTCGGAATTTCTGACAGTACAACTCAGCGTCTTCAAGACCCTGATTTAATGCCAACAAGGTTTTTTCAGCTTGATCAGTGACATTATGTTCATCGTACAATAACCCCAGAGCCAGAAAAAATACATCAACATCATTCAAAACAGGATCCCCAGGTGTCAGGGAAAAAGCCCAATCCTGAGGGTCCCTGCGCAGGAGAGAGATGACAATTTGAACCTGCTGTGCTGCGCTCCCCGAGGACTTAGGTTTTAAGGCAAAAAACAACTTACAGTTATTTTTGAAATTCAGAAATTTAGCCCGATCCACCAAAAACAAATCTGGCATGGGAATCCTAGGTTCCACAACCGGCAACCCAGCAAGATAGGTAGCTATACTCCGAACCTCAGTGGCAAGCTGATCCACACGGCCAGACAACTGTGCAAACTCCATTGAGAGAGAAAAAAAAATCCTCCTCAGCACCCAGAGAAAAAAAGAGGGAAAAAACTAACCACACAACTAGAGGTAGCCATGGAGCGTTCCTACGTTGATCCTAGACGCCTCGTCACAGCCTGAGAGATAACTACACCTAAAGGCAGAAAGATGAAAGCTATCTGCCCCGGAGAAGATCCCCAAAGAAAATAGGAAGCCCCCAAACATGTAATGGCGGTTAGACAAGAAGAAACACGGACACAGACAGAAAATAGAATGAGCAAACACTGGGGCCCAATCTGTCTAGACAGAAAAGTACAGGAAAGAATTCTGACTGCAATCCAAAAAAAAACTAAAAAATACCAACTCTTCTGATTGTAAAAACACCTGAGATCACACG
This sequence comes from Oophaga sylvatica, assembly GCA_033576555.1. Classification (NCBI taxonomy): domain Eukaryota; kingdom Metazoa; phylum Chordata; class Amphibia; order Anura; family Dendrobatidae; genus Oophaga; species Oophaga sylvatica. The sequence goes on along the minus strand of JARQOD010001051.1, from coordinate 39,720 downwards.
ATCTCCATCACCTAAATCAGATCTCTGGTGTAACAAAACTAAGCCGCAGCCACTGAAATAACAGGAAAAAGCAAATGAACAAATAACAGTGGCTACAGATAAACTGAGAGGAGCACAGGCCCCAGGAGGGGACCCGGCAGACCTCCACAAAAGTGCAGAAAACTATGCAAAAAACAAGCACAAAAAGAAAAGCAGAAAATATCTTATCTGAAAGCAGGAGATGCAGGCAAGACTCCAGCAAACTTCCAAATGAACCAGGAACCACTATTGAGACAAGAACAATTGATCACCGGCTACCATCATGGGAGGGAACCTCCCTTATATCAGTCCAGTCAGTGATCCCAGATTGCCATTCCTCGCTGGAAGGTTCAGTACTGTCTGTAACCACCAGAGGGAGCCTCTGCTCAGAAACCATCTCTAGCACATTCATAACACTCTGGTCTTCTTCCCAAGGCAGAGTTGGTGGGTTTGGACACCATAGCGTCCAAAACTTGCTGTGCATGCCTCATCACTGGTCTACTGACTCTGTCTGTATACCTCCCTGGTTGTGGAGCCCTGGATGGTGTGTGAGAACACCAGCCCACTGCAGCTTCCCCGATTCCGCCGGGCTGAGTAGTATCCCACTGCTGCCACCAAGTGTGGGGAAACAGGGTCGACAGGCACCCAATTCTGCTAGCCAAAACCACATGGACCAGGGATCATCCCGCCTAACGCCCGCTCTCCCGTTAAACATGATTATAATGCTACTCAGACAACACAGGGTTAGGGTAAAACAGTGTGGCAATACTTTATTGAACCACAACACACAGTATCAAACAGAACAATTCCAGTAATTACCCCCAAGATGGTGCACATTACAGGATCTCACCCTTCCGCTGACTGACCGGAATAATGGTAGATGATACGTCAGAGCTCCCAGAGTCGCTATTCCACCTGTGATACAAAGAGAAGAGGTAACAACAAGCATAGGGAGATGACCAAGAACAGTCCATAGAGTCCATAAAAGGTCCAAAGCCAGTTGACACGAGAGTCACCACCTGGCTTACCCGACCATCTCCATGGAACCAGGAGACCAGCTGGTCTAAAACCTGGCTTTCGCCAAATGTTTTCATGGTTCAGTGATGCTCAATGGATCAGATCTGTATCCGTCCAACCGGAGCCGAAAACCCCTAGGTTGTTTCCTATAGAATCATAGATCTATGTCCCTCGTGATGGTGCTCTGATGAATTGGCTACAGTCCTGTCTCTCGTCCGTTGAGTGTTTTACAGAATGTCCGACCGGTAGCTCTGTGTGATGAGATCAGCTCTCTCTGACTGAGTCTTTTTATACCCAAGGCATGTAAGCTATTTTTAGAATTACCCAGCGTCCTTCAGTCCACCCTCACATTCTTTCCCACTCTACCTTCGAAGTCAACAAACTGGTCCAGAATACAATACACAGTTAGCATATCAGCATACATACTAGTCAAAGGTAAACACACACTATGTTATATGGTTTATCAGCTTACAAGTCACTATTACAGACTTACACAGTATGTTAAATGGTATATCAGCTTGCAAGTCTGTCCTCTTGACCCACCAAAAATCAACACTTAAATCCACAAGCCAATATACAGATACAAAGTCAATTCTTCTTGGTTTGCAAAAACATAGTCATCTGGGAAATTAAGATTTACTCTGGTTTCTTCACAGCCAATGACTGGGCACTTGCTACAGTGAGCAAAACAATGGAAGAAGCAGAGGAGGTTCTAACAGAAGATCTTAGTGTAATGGGAAAGCATTTTTGACAATGGAGGCTAAAGCCCAATCCATCAAAAACGGAAGTATGTTCCTTTCAATTACACAACGCAAGTGGTAAGACTGAACTTAAAGTACATTTTGAAGATCAACTTGTCAAACACAAATTCAATCCTAAATATTTAGGCGTAATCCTTGATAGAAGCCTATCCTTCAAATTTCACATGGATAAGACAGCACAGAAAATGAAAGCACACAATAATATTATTCAGAAACTCTGTGGATCCTCTTGGGGTTCTTCAACATCTGTATTGAGAACATCTACCCTTGCCTTGGTGTACTCTGCCGCAGAATATAGTGCTCCTGTATGGTTGAATAGTTACCATGTGAATGCAATCGACACTCAGCTGAAAAACTCTATGCACATTATATCTGGTACTATTAGATCTACACCTGTCCACTGGTTACATGTCTTGAGCCATATCGCACCAGCAAATCTGAGAAGACAAACGCTTCTACTTAAAGAATACACCAAAACAGTGAATAATAGTGATGGGCGAGCACTAAAATACTCGGGTGCTCGTTGCTTGGGTCGAGCAAATTGGAATACTCAGGTATTCAGATAGAACAAGTAGCCCAATGTAAGTCTATGGGAGACAGGAGCATTTTTACCGCAATCCCCTCCCGGGACCTTTTAAGGTCTAAAAACGTCTGAAAATGATGGAAACACTGCTCAAATGACATGGGGACATCAGGGGGATCGCCCCAGGAAGCATTCCTGACTCCTAGTTCACAGCTTTAAACAATGTTGTAAGAGTTTCATGCCATTTTTACCAGTGCAACAAAAAACATACCAAAACGAAACCAAAACAGATTTTGCTGGAAAATATGTTAAGATACATCATTTCCAGGTTAATTACTTGTATATAAAGCAAAATAAATAACCCCACACCAAAATGTTCCTCCACCACTTAGACTATGTTCAGACGCAGCGTTTCTGAAGCGTTTTTCAACTTTAACATTGCTTTGAACCAAAACAAATGCATTCACAGGGAAATATCATTGTAACATTTACCTACCCTAGCTGGCCATGTGGTGAGTGACACATAAGAAGACACATCTTGTTTCATTTATGAAGGAGGACTCTTAAAGTCAAAGAGCCTATTTTTACAGGGGCATCAGGCAGCATTAATCTGCTTAAAGGGCCATTATTAAACAGTGGGTCTCCGAAACTGTTATAACCTATGCAGTGAGTGGACGGGCTGCCAAGAATTACGACACACCCCAATACCCCTTTCACGAGATATCCAGGATGGCTTCCATAAAAAATGTTTCATTGAAGGCAAGGCCTGCCTTGCTACCAAGTCATATGCACCCCAATAAGCCTTTGAACCCAGATACTAGATGGGCCCAGGAAAATCAACTTCATATTATTCATTTTGTCCTCCGATTCTGTTTTTTTATGCATTGACTGCAAGGCCTGCCCTGCTACCAAGTCATATGCACCCTAATAAGCCTTTGAACCCACATACTGGATGGGCCCAGGAAAATCCACTTCACATTATTCATTTTGTACTCCCATTCCCTTTTCTTATGCATTGACTGCAAGGCCTGCCCTGCTACCAAGTCAAATGCACCCGAATAACCCCAATCCTCCCATGTAAGAAACATGTAGGAGGGCCTCTTAAAAAATGTCACATTAAAAAGGAGCCGGTCCATTAGACTTGTAATGGCCATACACTAAGTGTATTGGGCTGACACACATTTTCCCCTGTGGGGTACATCTCAACCTTTTCCATAACAAGTATTTTACACACATCATAACCACCCACCCTTGTTAGGATTTCGTCACTGGCTGTAGCAGCACGGAACATGTTAACACTGGTGATCTAGTGGCGGTGGATGATGAGACGTGGAGGAAGGGCTGATTAAAAAGTATGACCAATTTTAAGGAGCGGGTCTCCTAGACTTGGAAGTGTATGGCCTGGCAAACATTTCCCCTTGGGGGTAGATATCAACATAGTGTTTCTTTTTTTTTTTTTTAGGGGCATCATAAACATCTTGAAAAACTGTAACGTGTTTTCCCACACAGTTGCTGCTGGGAAGGTGCATGGTTTTAGTAACAATATGGCGGACGAATCGTTGGATGAAATGATCTGGAAAAGGGGCATGGTGATTACAGGAATGGGAAAGTACATGATTAATAACAGCAGTGGCTATGGGAGGTATGAGGTCCAGGATACAGCCAACAATGATTCGTCGTTTAGCCACCATCAATTACCAGAATCAGTTTCATGCCCGTTTGAAGATCGGTGCAACAGATGCACATGTGAGACTCGGCCTAAGAAATGCCAGTCCAAAATATGTTGCCAAATACGCACGTATCTGTATAAAGAGTAAAGTGCAACATGTTCGTGAAATGCTGAATTAGAGAAAGCAGATCAGTGTTGGAGGAAAACCAAACAAACTAATGGAGTGTACCCTCCGTAACTATAAACACACCCATGGCACAAGCTTCTTCATCTTCACCCATACATATTACCAATAATATCCTAATGTTCCAGTCTAAAATTAATTGTCCTAGTGTAATGAATACTGTTAAAGGAATGGCACAAAACATACATAACCACGACCCTTGGAAACACCTGATTTCCTCTTTACAACATATGGACGATGAGGGTACTGATGACGACTTAGAGATTTAACACATCCAAACCAAAAAGATGAAGATCACACCTGCAAAAAATGTGCAAAAAAGGCAGTGATTGTCTGGAAAATCATTTTCTCTAGGGCAAAATTTACCTCTTACTAAAGTGGTACCGAATGAGGCATACACAGATCTCAGGTGTACTCAGCATGAGATGCTTGAAAGATACGATACGATACGATACACTTTATTGATCCCGGGGAGAAATTACAGTATTACAGCAGCAATACAAACAGCAGTACATAAAATATTAGGACACAAATCTTGCACAGGTGTACCAACATTACATAATAAATAAAAGTGTGTAGTTCATGCATATATAAGATAGTGTTAATTGACATTAGTACACCAACCATCAGTCATTATTTTTCTGCCACCCTTAGGAAATTATTATACATCCCCATAGCAGATGATATATTCTGATTTGTCTATGTCCACTTTTTGAAAGTGAGCAGTTAAGAAGGATGATATAGCAGGAAGACGTGTTATTTTGGTCAGTAAGGAGGTGATGTCAGGTACAGATAGATAAATCTGCGTGTCATCGGCGTAGTGATGTTATTGCAAACCGTGCCATTACATCAGCTGTCCCAGGCCAAAGGTGTAGATGGAGAAGAGTAGGGGTCCTAGAACAGAGCCTTGGGGGAACACTGAAAGACAGGTGTCGAGGTGAGGAGGTGGTGTGGGAGAGGGAGACAATGGATGTCCCCCTACCAGTCTTGTTGTTTTTTTAAAGACTCTGCCGATAACCCCAAAAAGGACATTTGCAACACCGGCCATGGCCACATCAGCAGGGGTAGTAAAATTACCAGCCTTACCACCACCAGCATGATCAGGCACATGGCAGCAAAGCACCCGACTTTGTTGGTTGAACACCAGGCTCCATGAACAGTGTCTGCGGGTGATACTACTGCGTTTTTCGCTGTTGTGCGTGCAAGCAAGCCAATCCTCTGTCCATGGTGCATGCGACGATGCCTCCTGCCCTGCACCTGCCGTTGACCACAGTCAAATAGCACCATCATCAAGCACGTCCATGTCCTGGTCCCAGCACAGCCTTCAGTTGTCCATAACCCAGTCATTAGACTGTAAGAGTAAAGATGCAGCCAACGGCCCACAGGCCACAGTACTGAATTAACAAATTTCCCATCTGCTTGCATGGGAGAAATGCTTGCAGTTTGAAATGCTTGAAATTTCTTGTCTGCTTGCGTGGGACGCTTTCCGCAACCTGATGGCGGTGACAGTAACAAAGTCCTCGGTCCCCACCCGCCACTATTTCTCCCAGTCTACCGTCACGACATTATATAACCAAGCACGTGTCCCACAACATTACCCGGGCCATCAACAATGCTGTTACAGGGAAAGTACACCTAACCACGGACCCGTGGGCAAGTGCTTGTGGGCAGGGATAGTACATCTCGCTGACGGCACACTGGGTTTGTGTAGAAGAAGTCATGACCCAGTCGAACATTGGGAGACCATGTCACAGATGTATGGAGGAGAAAGGTTGTGGAAGGTTTTGCATGTCATATTTAGGGTTTTTAACTTTAGCCTATGGGCAATAGGAAGGCAGTGAAGGGCAAGGCAGAGAGGAGAGTTTGGGGAATAACGGAGGGACAGTTGGATTACTCTGGCAGCAGAGTTTTGGATAGATTTGAGTGGTGCAAGAGTGCTAGAGGGGAGGCTAGAGAGTATAAGAGTATGTGTGGGGTCAGGCACATGTCATCTTCCTGAAGCAGAAGTATCACTGCAGCAAAAGTATCATTAATAAGCTGCAGTTTGTTTAACGGCTGAAATTAACATCCTTTTCCATCTCTTCACACAGTAACAATCCTCTACTACAATCCCTGCTTGCTGTCATCTGCTTCTTATGTTTACCACTGTGCAACATTTCCTTTAATGGTACATTCTCTACTACAATCCCTGCTTGCTGTCATCTGGCTTTTTACCACTGTACAACATTTCCTTTAATGGTACAATCTCTACTACAATCCCTGCTTGCTGTCATCTGACTTTTTACCACTGTGCAACATTTCCTTTAATGGTAAATAACAGTGCCTGCTGAATGTTTGCTAAATTAATTTGTTGTATTGTACTCAATACTTACTGCTGTCTAGCCATGCTGGGGCCAGTAGAGATGCTATTAGATGCAAGCTGTTACCAGCATATGGATGTAGCCAGGCCCTGTGTCTTCCCTGGTGTGCTGGGCAGCTGCTAATTTATCCCAAACCAGCTCCCACAATCCCTCTCACCTGATCCTCTACTCAGTTCTATATATTCAGTAGCAGTCATCTCCCTGCAGCAAAAGTATCATGAAGCTGCAGTTATTTAACGGCAGTTAGTCACGGCAGGAGTCAGGACCCCACACTATGTCTCTTTTGGTTATGTCTGCTGAGTAAAAACTTCTTAAGGTACTGCCACACTTAGCGATCTCGTTAGCGATCACGATAACGACGCAATCGTTGGTGTGATCTCTTTTAGGTCGCTAGTAGCTGCCAAACAGGAGATCTCATAAACGACACATCAGCGGTCAGCGATCTCTTTAACGACTTTGGTGGTCGTTAGGATCTGTCATTAGCATGTACTGAGCGCTTCTGATTCATAGGAATTTCCAGCATCGCTCCTGGTCTCTGCGTCCTGCTAAGCCTGCTTTGCAACTTCTGCGATCCTCTCTGTGACGCAAAAGAGAACTTACAGATATTGCGATCCACTCCGTGACGCAAAACAGTCATATGCGTCACAAACGAGGTCGCTCGTCGTTCGCAAAAGGTGCCAAACACAGCGATTCAGGCTCACCAGCGGGACGCCAACAATCAAAAAACGGTCCAGAACTCTAGTGAACGATCAGCGACATCACAGCAGGGGCCACATCGTTGCTACATGCCACACACAACGAGGTCGCTAACGAGATCGCAAAATAGTGACGTTTTAGTGATCTCGTTTGCTATCTCGTTTGCGATCTCGTTTAGTGTGGCATACCCTTTATTCCTTGTACCTGGCTTTCCTATCTACCCATATTACTCCTTCACCATGTTTACATATGTCCTCACAGTGTTTGCTCCGTTAATCCTCTCTCTGCTTCGCTATCCCCAAACCCCAGCACCCTCTAACCAAATAATAATCTCCCCTTCCCTCCTTCCTCCCCACCTGACCTCCTCTGCTGACCTGCTCCTCAACCTCAAATCTGTCCTAATACTCTAATCTACCACTGGCATCCATATCCTCACTCCACGACACAGACATTGCCACTGCTTTCTACAATGCCACTCTCGCATCGGCTATTGACACGGTCGCCCATCTCGTTCATGGCAGAGTGCAACGTACCAACAGACAACCCTGGCACAATAACACCACTAAAAAGCTCTGGCAAGTGTCCAGGATTGCAGAGTGGCGTTGGAAGAAAACAAATTCAAAAGACGACTTCACTGCAGTCAAACAAGCAACACTCTCTTTCAAATCTGCCCTCACCTCTGCTAAACAGGCCTACTTCACAACTTCCCTACTTCAACAATCTTCCCTATCCTACAAGCCCAAACAGTTATTCAAAACTTTTAACTCCCTCTACTGCCCCCTCCTACCTCCCTCATCTCTGCTGAGGACTTTGCCACACACTTCAAAAATAAGTTTGACCAAACAAGGCAAGTCTTCATTGTTCAACCATCACAACCCCTTTGTATACCAGACCAATGCCCAAATCACATAACCACCCTCTCCAACATCATCGAAGGGGAGCTTAATTGTCTCCTCTCCAAATCGCACCTCACAACCTGTGCACTTGACCCCATCCCAACCCACCTCCTCCCCAACCTCACCACCACTATTATCCCATCCCTAACCCACCTCTTCAACCTATCACTAACTTCCGGTACCTTCCCTTCTGCTTTCAAACATGCCACAATCACGCCTATCGTTAAAAAGCCAACCCTCGACCCAACCGCTATGTCCAGCTATCGCCCAATATTGCTGCTCCCATTCACTTCCAAACTCCTGGAGCTGCACGTCCACACTGAGATTTCCTCCCACCTCTCATCTAACTTGCTCTTTGACACTCTACAATCTGGTTTCTGCCCGCATCACTCCACTGAGACAGCCCTGACCAAAATTACTAATGTCCTACTTACAGTCAAAGCGAACGGACAATACTCTATACTACTGCTTCTTGACCTGTCCTCTGCTTTTGACACAGTTGACCACTGCCTTCTACCACAGATTCTCTACTTGCCCTATCCTGGATCTCCTCATACCTTTCCAACTGCACATTCAACGTCTCCCACTCCCACACTACCTCCTCGTCCCACCCTCTCTCTGTTGGAGTCCCCCAAGGCTGTTCTAGGACCCCTACTCTTCTCAATCTACGCACTTGGCCTGGGGCAACTCATAAAGTCCCATGGATTCCAGTACCACCTTTATGCTGATGACACTCAGATCTACCTCTCTGGCCCAGACATCACCTCTCTGCTGTCCAGAATCCCGGAGTGTCTATCAGCCATATCCTCCTTCTTCTCCTCCCGCTTCCTCAAACTGAATGTGGACAAATCTGAATTCATCATCTTTCCCTATCTCACAGATCTTCCTTACCTGACCTATCTATCACAATTAACGACATTACGCTTTCCCCCGTACCGGAAGTCCGCTGCCTCGGAGTAACCCTTGACTCTGCCCTGTCCTTCAAACCACACATCCAAGCTCTTTCTACCTCCTGTCGCCTTCAGCTCAAAAATATTTCCAGAATCCTTCCTTTCCTCAACCCTCAATCTACTAAAATGATTGTGCACGCCCTCATCATCTCCCGCCTCGACTACTGCAACATCCTTTTCTCTGGCCTCCCAGATAACACCCTCGCACCTCTCCAGTCCATCCTTAACTCTGCTGCCCGACTAATTCATCTCTCTCCTTGCTACTCCTCTGCTTCTCCCCTCTGCAAATCTCTTCACTGGCTCCCATTCCCTCAGCGTATCCAGTTCAAATTACTAATACTGACCTACAAGGCCAACTGTAACCTATCTCCTCCATATATCTCTGAACTAATCTCCCGATATCTTCCCTCACATAATCTCTGATCCTCCCAAGACCTCCTTCTCTCCTCCACACTTATTCGCTCCTCACCCAACTGCCTCCAAGACTTCTCCCGAATATCCCCCATCCTCTGGAATTCTTTGCCCCAACACGTCCGACTATCAACCACACTTGGATCCTTCAGACAGAACCTGAAAACCCACCTCTTCAGGAAAGGACTCCTCACACTTCGGTACCCCCCTGGTGATAAGGAAGCCAGGGGCGTGGGCCTGGAGCTGCTAAGGAGCAAGGAAGAGTCGGAGTCCGGGTCCGAACAGTAGGAGGACGTGTACCAGCAGGATTCTGGATGTCCGTAAGTTGGGAGAGTCAGGGGGTTGTGTCAGTGGTCGGGTGGCTTCATAGCCAGGGGGCTCAGGGGGTCCGGGTATTAGAGATATTCTTGAAGGGATGTCGCACATCTTGAGGAGATTAGAAGGTGGGATGGAGGATGGGGCTGCGGCATCGCCAGTTAGGGCTTGGTTTCAGGGTGAAAACGGCGGAGCGTAGTTAGCAAGTGAAGCCGGGAGGTAGGGTGGATGGGCGCACGCGTCATCAGCTGGGGTTTCGGTTTCTGTGCAAACGGAAAAAGAAAAAGGGGATTTAGTTAAATTGGACGATCGGGCAAAAGGGGAGGTGTATGTGTGCATTGAGGGGCCTTTGGGGGCACATTTAAAAAGGAGGTGAAGGATAAAATTTGGAAGGATGAATACGTGGAGATTTTCTTCCTCCTTTCTTTGGAAAAATTTAATTTGGACAAGGGGAAGAAAGACGATAGTAGTAAAGAGGAAGAGGAAAAGAGGAGGTGGCGACTTATTCCGCAGACATTTGTGAATTGGCTGCAGGCTTTTGCGATTTTGGCGAGCGTTATAGGGGAAGAATTCCCGGAGAATTGCTCTGGCCTTTTTTGCTATTTAGACGCGATAGGGGAAGCTCATCGTACGTATGGGGGTCAGGCGTGGCTGCGCTATAATGAGCAGTTCAGACAGAGGAAGGCGGTTAGGCTGGAGATTAAATGGGACAAAAAAGATTTGGTTGAAAGTGATGGCACCGGTGAGGTACGGTCAGTCCTTTAATGGGGGCGGAGGTGCCGGCAGTCAGCAGTCTGGGCATGGAAGTGGGGGGCAATGGTCCCAGGGGGCGAAAGAGAAAAATGGAGCATGTTGGCAATTTAACGATGGCCAATGTAAATACGGGAACACATGTAAATTTAAACATGTCTGTTCCCACTGCAACGCACCATTGCCCCCCACTTCCATGCCCAGACTGCTGACTGCCGGCACCTCCGCCCCCATTAAAGGACTGACCGTACCTCACCGGTGCCATCACTTTCAACCAAATCTTTTTCTCACGTAGCATCTAAATGCTTCAGAAAAGCGAAAGGAAAGCCATCAGTGGATGGCGGTCAAGGGGGAGACGCCAGTGAGGGTTCACGAGATGGCCCCTTATCTAAGTAGATACCCAGATAGGGTTAATGCGAAGGTTTTAAGATTCCTTCTCCTAAATACACAGTCCCTTTTTGTATTAAGAATTTGAAGTCAGCGAGTTTGCATGCCGAGGTGGTGGCTGCTAAGTTCTTGAAGGAGGTGGAGTTAGGAAGAATGGCGGGTCCATTTGGCTTGTTGCCTGTTGAGGGGTTGGTTGTTTCCCCCTTAGGGGTAGTGCCTAAGGAGGAACCGAACAAATTTCGCTTGATTCATCACCTGTTTTATCCGAGAGGTCGTTCAATGATGGTATCGCAGAGGAGTTACGGAGTGGGGGCTTTACTGACTAAGAAGGATATTGAATCTGTGTTTAGGTTGCTCACGGTGCATCCCGAGAGTATTCCGTTGTTGGGTTGTTTTTGGAACAGGGGTTTTTATTTGGAAAGGTGTTTGTCCATGGGTTGTTCGATTTCCTGTTCATTGTTTGAGACGTTTAGTACTTTTCTTGAATGGGTGGTTAGGGACGTTGCTGGCGTGTCTTCCATAATTCATTACTTTGACGACTTTCTATGTATAGGTCCATCGGATTCAGTGGTGTGTAGGAATGCATTGGCTACCAAGGAGTGGGTGGCAGGGCGTTTTGGGGTGCTATTGGCTAGGGAAAAGACGGAAGGTCTTAGTATGGTTTTAAGTTTTTTGGGAATACTTATTGATTTTGAAAAAATGGAGTGCAGGTTGGCGGAAGAGAAGTTGTCGTTGCTTAAGGTGGAAGTGCAGAGGTTTAGGCGACTGCGTAAAGTGATGTTAAAGGAGTTGCAGTCTTTATTGGGCCGTTTAAATTTTGCATGCAGGATTATGCCTATGGGCAGGAATTTTTGTCGTAGGTTGTCCGGTGCGACTGCTGGGGTGCATGCGGCGCATCATTTCATCCGTTTGAATAAGTAACACAAGGAGGATCTGTTGGTGTGGCAGCGTTTTTTAGAAAATTATAATGGAAGATTCAGCAGGAGACGTTGAATGATTTTGATTGTGAAATTTACACAGATGCAGCGGGTGGGGTTGGCTATGGGGCTTATTGTGGCGGTAGGTTTAGTTTTGGGCTGTGGCCTGAGTGGTGGAAGCTCAAGGGATTCACCAAGAATTTGACTCTGTTTGAATTGTTCCCAATCATTGTGTCTGTAGTGATTTGGGGTGACAGGTTCAGAAATCAGAGGGTTAGATTTCACTGCAATAATTCGAGTGTTGTGGCAGTAATTAATAGCTTGTCAGCCTCTTCCTCCCCGGTGATCAGGTTGATGAGGGAATTTGTTTTTCGGTGCTTAGAATTGAATACATGGATTTCTGCAGTACATGTGCCGGGTGTCCAAAATTCTATAGCGGATGCTTTATCTCGTTCGCAGTGGGAGCGATTCCGGGAGTTGGCGCCAGATGCGGAAACATCAGGAGCAGAATGCCCTTTACATTTGTGGCGGATTGTTGCGGAAGAGGAGGAAGGTTGATACAAACATGGTCGGCTTATGAATCAGCTTGGAACATCTGGGAAGGTTGGCTAAGTCAGTGGGGAACACTGCAGTCGGATGAGGATAGGACTTTAGCGGCGTTGTTTTTGATAGGTAGGGCCACTGACATGGGTTGGTCTGTTTCTAAAGTTAATAAATTTGTTGCTGGCCTGGCTTTTGGTTTTAAACTGCAGGGGTTTGTGGACGTTACTAAAAAGTTTTTGGTTAAGCAGGCACTGAGGGGTTTCCGTCGGGGTAACAGGACTTTTGACAAGCGTAGACCTATTTCGTTCGCTGTTCTGATGGATTTGGGAAGGTGGTGGAGATCATTTGCTGCTCGCCTTTTGAGGTAGTTTTGCTTAGGCTAGCTTTTTCTTTAGAGTTTTTTGGAGCTTTACGGTTGGGGGGAGTTGGTGTCCCCTAGTAAAAGCAGGGCGGGGGGTCTGTTTGTGAAAGACGTAGAGTTTTGGCCTGGGAGTATTGCTTTTTGGATCCGTCAATCCAAAACTGACCAGCTGGGAAAGGGCAAGCGGGTGGTTTTAGGTAGAGTGGCGGGGTGTGTGATGTGCCCTGAACGTTGTTTGGAAGCATATTGGGGGTTATGGTCAGGGAGGTCAGGTCCGCTGTTGAGGCATGAAGGAGGGGCATTTTTATCACGTTTTCAGCAGTGTTAAAAAAGGGGTTGGGGGAGATGGGTCTCAATCCCGATAGTTATGGCTCGCACTCTTTTAGGATTGGTGCAGCTTCTGAGGTGGATAGTTTGGGTTTGGGAGCAGAGGCTATTAAAAAAATTGGTCGATGGAGTTCAAACCGTTATCTGTCATATGTACGTAAGGATTTAAAGGCGGCTAGTTGATAATTGATAATAATTGTGTTGTTTTTTTCAGGTAGGACTCCCTTATTGACCTGGATTTTTGGACACTCTTTCGTTCATTGGGGTGTGCTGCGGGCCGATGCTAGTCCGAATGGGAGGCAATTAGGTTTTAATAGGGATAATATGCTCATTAGATGGTTAGGTTTTTGAGGCATGTTATGGAACAGGGCGTTGACTTAGTTTGCACGGGCAGCTCAGTTGGATAGAGCTCCAGATATATTTGTCATACATTTGGGTGGGAACGATTTGGGGATAAAGCCAGTTAGGGAGTTAATCCGGGATATTCCCTTTGATTTGTTAAGACTGTGGGTATCTTATCCGGGGGTTATAACTAGTGTTCCGATACCACAAGTATCGGGTATCGGCCGATATTCGCGGTATCGGAATTCCGATACTGACTTCCGATACTTTTGCCATATCGTATACCGGAATCGGAAGTTCCCATAATGCTATGAGAGGCAGTGTCATTTTATTCAGCCAATGAGGAATCCTAACAAGTGTGGTCACATCCTGTAATGCTGCGGTCATGTTAACTAATGGCATGACTGTGATTGGCTGCTGAAATGATGTCAGAATGCACTATAAAAGGCGCTGCTGCCATTTTGGTTTCACTCTGCTGTGAATTCAGTTAGGGACAGAACGCTGCTCTTCTGACTCTGAGGGACAGTTAGAGATTGCGATTTTGTGAATTGTTCTGTAGGCAGGCTATTTTACCAACCGCTGTGCAAAGCTTCCTTTTGCCTTGCAGTCCTGTTTTCACAGCTGTCTGCAAGGTCTGTGTGTGAGTGCAGGTGACGCTGCAGTTTGGTCTGCATCCACCGTTGGTTGTAGTCAGCTGCACGTGTCACTGCCTCATCCTTTTTTTTTTGTTTTTGTAATTGGTGCTGCTCCATTCAATTTCAATTAACTCTCATCTATTAGTGTGATGCGCTTCCATCCGTATCCAATACATTGGTTGCAAACACTATAGAAGTTAGTTCTGCATCCACTGCTGGTTGTAGTCTGCTAAGCGTGTGTCACTGCCTCATCCTTTTATTTTTTTTGTAATTGATGCTGCTCCATTCAATTTCAATTAACTCTCATCTATTAGTGTTACGCTCTTCCATCCGTATCCAATACATTGGTTGCAAACACTATAGAAGTACATAGCAAAAAGAGGAAAAAATATTCAGCCTACCGTACATCAGTGTCCATATAGTCCATGAGCGGTCTGATGCCAGGAGATGTCCAGTGCGGTTCAACTGGTGTTATAAATCCAAATCCAAAGAAAAAAGAAGGGGTTTCCAGCACCAAAATTAGTGAAAAAAGATAAAACTCATATTTATTAGGAAGGTTTTAAAAACATATTAATAAGCCACCATGACAGGCAAGGCTACTTATGCGTTTCAGACAGATATTACATGTCCTTAGTCATAGTATCCAATACATTGATTGCAAACACTATAGAAGTACATAGAGGAGCCTTTCACAGCTAGTGAACAGTTGTCTGCAGTGTTCACGGCTGTCTGTGAGGTCTCTTTGTGAGTGCAGCTCACATTGAAGTTAGTTCTGCATCCACTGCTGGTTGTAGTCTGCTAAGCGTGTGTCACTGCCTCATCCTTTTATTTTTTTTGTAATTGGTGCTGCTCCATTCAATTTCAATTAACACTCATCTATTAGTGTGACGCGCTTCCATCCGTATCCAATACATTGGTTGCAAACACTATAGAAGTACATAGCGGAGCCTTTCAGAGCTAGTGAACAGTTGTCTGCAGTGTTCATGGCTGTCTGTGAGGTCTCTTTGTGAGTGCAGCTCACGCTGAAGTTAGTTCTGCATCCACTGCTGGTTGTAGTCTGCTAAGCGTGTGTCACTGCCTCATCCTTTTATTTATTTTGTAATTGGTGCTGCTCCATTCAATTTCAATTAACTCTCATCTATTAGTGTGACGCGCTTCCATCCGTATCCAATACATTGGTTGCAATCACTATACAAGTACATAGTGGAGCCTTTCAGAGCTAGTGAACAGTTGTGTGCAGTGTTCACGGCTGTCTGTGAGGTCTCTGTGAGTGCAGCTCACACTGAAGTTAGTTCTGCATCCACTGCTGGTTGTAGTCTGCTAAGCGTGTGTCACTGCCTCATCCTTTTATTTTTTTGTAATTGGTGCTGCTCCATTCAATTTCAATTAGCTCTCATCTATTATGTGTGACGTGCTTCCATCCGTATCGAATACATTGGTTGCAAACACTAGATAGGAGTAGATAGAGGAGCCTTTCGGCTAGTTTGCGGCCTGCAGGACCAGCCAGATTAGTATTACCCTATTTTTTGTAGCCTTATCTATTGCATTCTAGTTTCCTGCATTGTAATAGCTACAAAAAGTTTGTGAGTGATATTATCGATTGTACATCTTTTGTCTCAATCACAACCTTTGTTTTTTTGGTGAAAAACACAAAAAAGTTAATAAAGTTCAACAAACACTACACTTGACACTTGCTAGGCCACATTAGCTGATATTAAAGTGTAGTCCACACTTAATAAACTTAGTGTTTCTTATACCTGTTAGCAGCTGTTCAGGAATAAGCACACTAAGGCCTTAGTACTTTTCTGCCTATTTTTATCAATCTACAAAGATGAAGAAGGCAGGGAATAAGGCACGTGGTCGTGGTCGTGGAGTTTCAGCAGGGAGAGGATGTGCCTGCTGCGGCCACCAGTGACACAGCATCCACCAGTTTTCCCCGTGAGCAGTCCTTTATGCGCAGTTTTGTAGGAGCTCGGCGTACCCCCCTGTTGCGGGAAGAACTAATTGAAGCCGTTGTCGGATGGATGGCAGCTAACGCATCGACTTCAATTGCTTCCACCTCCTCTCAGGACCAGAGCACTGAAGAGCAACCATCTGTCTCTTCACCACCTTGCAAATTGCCCAGGCAGTCAGAGAGCTCTGTACAGGAGTCAGCTCAGTCTCTACTTCTGTTCTCTGAATCTGTTGGCTTGGAAAGAGGGGGCCAGCCAAGCAGCATTCTAGAATGTGAAGAAGAGGGAGTATGCAGTGATGCGCAACTGCTTTGTCTCTCTGAATCTGAAGAGGCGGGTGAGCCAGTGCCGATGGTCAGCACACCGCAGAACGCATCTGATGATGATAAGACTCAGGTGCCAGTTTCTGTTGCGCATGGTGCTGGCCAGACGACCCAACAGAAGCAGGTGTTTGAAGAGGGTAGTGGAGATGATGAGGTCCTTGACCCATCATGGCGTGAGGAACAGGAAGGTGGTGGGAGCAGCTCTGAGGAAGAGATTCCATCAACGGTCCAAACAGGAGGAGGGAGGGTGCAGACTCGGTTGCCTGTAGCCTCCACTTTGGCACCCGTTCGGAGCAGTTCTCTTCCAAAAGCCAAAACGGGCGCTCCCAGGACTTGCAGTGCGTGGTCCTTTTTTGACACAGTTGCAGATGACATTTGCTATGTCAAATGCAAGCTGTGTAATCAAAAAGTCAAAAGAGGTAAAAGTGTCAGCAACCTCAATACCACTAATATGTGGAAACATGTGCGGACCAAGCACGTGGTGGAGTTACAAAGACACACTGGAGATGTAGGCCAACCTACAGCACCACCTACATCTTCAGCTCGTGTTGTAGCCTCTTCCTCCAGCTCACACACAGCTGGTTCGGCTTCCTCACAGGATCGCCATGGAAGAACCTCTGTCACTGGTGTACAGAGACCCAGTGTAATTCCACCCACAGCACCACGTTCCCTGTCATCCTCACACTCCCAGGCCACTGTACAGCCATCGGTAGCACAGGCATGGGAGAAAAGGCGGCCCTACTCGGCAAACCATCCCCGAGCACAGGCTCTGAATGCTGGCATTGCAAAACTCCTGTCCCTTGAAATGCTGTCATTCAGGCTGGTGGAGACTGACACATTCCGTAACTTCATGGCATTGGCAGTCCCACAATACAACGTGCCCAGCTGCTTTTATTTCAGCAGGCAAGCCGTCCCTGCCCTGCAAAAGCATGTGGAGGGAAAAATTAAACATGCGCTACTAAACGCCGTCAGTAGCAAGGTCCACCTGACCACCGATGCGTGGACCAGTACCCATGGACAGAGACGATACCTTTCCCTCACTGCCTATTGGGTCAATGTTGTGGAGCCGGGTACAGATCTTGAGAGTGGCGCTGTACGTGTTCTGCCAACTCCAAGGATTGCAGGAATCCAGTCTGTACACATTGACTCCTCCTCCTACTCCAGTTCCTCAGAATCATCGCTGCAGGAGCCGTCACGGTCTACCTCCACATGGACCCGTGAATCCTTACCTGTTACGACCGATATGAGCACAGCCGTGGCCAAACGTCAACAGGCCGTCCTGAAATTAATTTCGATGGGGAATCGAAGCCACACAGCGCAGGAGCTCTGGAATGCCATCAAGCAGGAGAGCGATGTGTGGTTTGTGCGAGCGAATCTCCAGCCAGGCTTGGTAGTGTGTGACAATGGCCGAAATCTGGTGGCAGCTCTGGGCCTAGGCAACCTCACTCACATACCATGTCTGGCACATGGGCTCAACTTGGTCGTGCAGAGTTTTTTGAGGAACTATCCGGATCTTGATGCACTGCTGCACAAGGTCCGCCTAGAGTGCGCTCACTTGCGTCGTTCCATCATGGCCAGATTGCGCATTGCAGCTCTGCAACGCCGATTCCGCCTTCCGGAACATCGCATCATATGTGACCTACCCACCAGGTAGAATTCAGCGTTACATATGTTGGAGCGGTTGTGTGAGCAGCAGGCAGCAGTAATGGAGTACCAGTTGCATCAGGCGCAATCAACTCGCAATTTGCGCCGTTCACACTTCACCACCACTGAGTGAGCCTCTATGAGGGACTTCTGCCACGTTTTGTGTGCGTTTGATGACTCAACGCGGATGGCGAGTGCAGATGATGCACTAGTCAGCATGACTGTCCCCCTTATCTGCCTGCTTCAAAAAACACTGCAAGCACTAAGGGATGAGGTTTTGGAAGAGATGGAGGATGAGGAGTCACAAATTCCATCACCTTCTGGACAGTCTGCGCAACGTGGTTCCTCACAAAGGCCTAGGCAGGGGACACTTTGTGAGCAGGATGAGGAGGAGTCAATGGAGGAGGAAGACATCGCTCCAGAGGAGGGAGGTACACAATGCTCTAGTAGTCAGTATGTAGTGCGAGGGTGGGGTGATGCAGAGCAGGCAGAGATGATGCCTCTTGCAGGGGACAGCGTTTCTTGGCCAGTTGGGAGTCTGCAGCACATGGTTGATTTCATGCTGTAGTGCCTGAGAAACGACCGCCGCATCGCCCACATTCTCACCACGTCTGATTATTGGGTGTACACCCTCCTAGACCCTCGCTACCGGGACAACTTACAAAGCCTCATAACACCGTTAAACCGGGAGCGTAAAATGCGGGAGTACCAAGACACACTGTTGCATTCCATCATGTTCTCCATTCCAGCCAAGAGCAGTGCTGCTAGTGCTTTACAAAGCAGCTCTGTGCGTCGAGGCAGTGGAGGAAGCTCTGCACCAAGAGGGAGCAGAAGCAGCGCCTCTGCACAGGGCAAGACCAGTATGGCCCAAATGTGGCAAAGTTTTGTGTCACCGCCACAAATGTCTACACCATCACAGACGGCTTCAGTCAGCAGGAGGCAACGTTTCCGTCAGATAGTGACAGACTACATGTCTTGACCTCTCAGTGTACTCCCAGACGGCTCTTCCCCCTTCAAGTTTTGGGTCTCTAAGCTGGATACATGGCCAGAGCTTAGCCAGTATGCTTTGGAGGTGCTGGCTAGTGAGCCTCCCTGAACTCTGTTGGGGAACTCGGATCCGAGCCTATTAACTTCTATGGGGAATGTCAAGGCAACACAGCTCGGTCCGTGGCTCTGGGCGCTCACCCAAAAAGGGGAAATATTTACAGAGGAATGAATGTTCGCGAAATTGGTCGTGACGCCACCTGTAGTGTCTGGTCAGGGGGACCAGCGCTGCTGTGCAGGTCCTCTGGAAGGGATGGTGTCGTGCAGCTAGATGATAAGCCTCCTACAGGTGAGGCTGTGTCCTTCCAGGGCAGGTAGATGTGGTATAGATGCAGAGATGGTGCTAGAGGATGTAGCAGAGGGGAGTGTGCGTCGCTGGAATAATCAGGGAAACAGTTCTGTTGCAGTTTCAAGGTTTTACTCACAGTCTGTTGAGCTCTATACAGATATCAGCCAGGCGCTGTGTCCTCCAAGAGAGTAGTCCAGCAACCCTCAGGTAAGTCAGTCGCACCTCCAAAGACTCCCCCGTGTATGTTCCTTCCCGGCCTTTTCTCTCCCGGTGCTAACTCTCCTTACTACCATGCACCATGCCACCACAGAGCCCTCGGACAAGGGAGTATTGGACCTTTTCAGTTCACAGACCAGTGCCAATGTTCTGCACGTACTTGACCCCTAAGTTGCCTTCCGGTGAGATTATGGTGGCTAGTGGCCCCGTGAAGTGACCACTGTTGTCGGTGTTACTAGCGGAGCCTGAGCCTTCCCGCTAATCTAGGGACCGTTCCCCGATGTTCGCCTGGTCTTTCCTTCAGGATGGGGGCACAGCTCCAATTGCTGTCTTTGCCCTGGACCCTTTCACTCACTACAGCATGGCTCCCTGAGGTGGACTCAGAGGAGCAGTAGGACAGTCCAGTACCCACTCACTGACTGCCTGACACCAAACTGTTCTCTAAAACTAGCACACAGCCTAAGTGCTGCCTAAGCTCCACCCACCAACTAACTACACCCTTTCCTAACCAGCTCTGAGTGAGACCATCCTCCCGAAGGGTCCGTCTGTGCTCAGCCAGCATAGTGAAGGTTGGATGCAGTGGTGGGAGTCAATGGGGTGCTTCCTCCTTACCTGAGAGTCAGGTGTCACACCTCCAGGTGAGATGCAACATCTCCGTGGTGACTGGACCCTCAGGGCGCCACATTCCCCCCTTGTTAAACACAGCACTCCCGGGCTGTAACAGAGTAAAGATGTTACATGAGAAACATGCAAAATTTTATGACATGTCAGTAAACAACAAAAATATAAAACTCATCATCACTTTATGGGAGGCAGTTCAGGTTAAACGTTGCATAAATAACATTTTTAATATCAACATTCAAATATAGTGCAATCAGCAATTACGTTGGAGTTCATATAAAACTTGTACCTGTGGAGGCCCCGCTCCAAACCTCCCACGGTGATCTTGGGTGGGCTGCAAGACATAACTATCTTTTTCAGCAGACCTCACCTTCGGCCACACCAAACAGGTTTTAGTTTCAGAGCTAGTTTGTAACTTTAGGAAAATTGCAAGCACTGACTCCTGGTCTGCAGCTGACCAAGTCTCTGCAGCACCAGTCAATTGTCCCACTACCACTGCAGCTTTCTGCTTCTCTGACATTGAGTACATGTCCAGTATGCTGCATATTTTTCGCTTGAACCCTGACAGGGTGTCTGCTTTGCCGCTGTACTGGGAAAGCCACTTTGCCCCAGGCATATATGGCAGTGTCAGCGGTACTATCGGGGCCACAGGCCCAGGTGAGGGGGCAGCGGCTCCAGCCTGCGCGGCAGCGCCCATTGGTAAGTTTTTGGGGCTGTCGGCCTGGGCTGAGCCGTCGGCCTGCTGCTGTGACATTTCTGCGCCCCCCTAGTGAAACGTGGCCTACCTTCTTCTGTAGGCCGCAGTTCCGCAAGGTCCACTTGCTTGCAGGACCTGCGTCGCTGGCGCTCCGACGTCAGAGCGTTCACTGGAGCTCCCTGTCAGGACCAGCCGCCGCGTCAGCGCGTGGGGGCGTTTCCAGAACTTAGCGCGCTTTTACAGGTACGCCTCCTAGTTTACGCACGATAACGCTGTAAATGGCGGGCAATGGCGGGAAATCTTCACCACTATACGATATACAGTCTTTTAGCAAGGCACACAGTACCCGGTGGCAAAGGGCACAAGTTACTCCGTTACTGCAGGGCACGCAATCCTGTTTGTGACGCCAAAAATGAGCCGCCCTGAACTCTGTTGGGGCTGTGTCCTTCCAGGGCAGGTAGATGTGGTATAGATGCAGAGATGGTGCTAGAGGATGTAGCAGAGGGAAGTGTGCGTCGCTGGAATAATCAGGGAAACAGTTCTGTTGCAGTTTCAAGGTTTTACTCACAGTCTGTTGAGCTCAATACAGATATCAGCCAGGCACAGTGTCCTCCAAGAGAGTAGTCCAGCAACCCTCAGGTAAGTCAGTCGCACCTCCAAAGACTCCCCGTGTATGTTCCTTTCCGGCCTTTTCTCTCCCGGTGCTAACTCTCCTTACTACCATGCACCACGCCACCACAGAGCCCTCAGACAAGGGAGTATTGGGCCTTTTCAGTTCACAGACCAGTGCCAATGTTCTGCACGTACTTGACCCCTAAGCTGCCTTCCGGTGAGATTATGCTGGCTAGTGGCCCCGTGAAGTGACAACTGTTGTCGATGTTATTAGCGGATCCTTAGCCTTCCCGCTAATCTAGGGACCGTTCGACGATGTTCGCCTGGTCCTTCCTTCTCCAGGATGGGGCACAGCTCCAATTGCTGTCTTTGCCCTGGACCCTTTCGCTCACTACAGCACGGCTCCCTGAGGTGGACTCAGAGGAGCAGCAGGACAGTCCAGTACCCACTCACTGACTGCCTGACACCAAACTGTTCTCTAAAACTAGCACACAGCCTAAGTGCTGCCTAAGCTCCACCCACCAACTAACTACACCCTTTTCTAACCAGCCTGAGTCAGACCATCCTCCTGAAGGGTCCATCTGTGCTCAACCAGCATAGTGTATGTTGGATGCGGTGGTGGGAGTCAATGGGGTGCTTCCTCCTTACCTGAGAGTCAGGTGTCACACCTTCAGGTGACATGCAACATCTCCGTGGCGACTGGACCCTCAGGGCGCCACATTTGCCCTGCTGCTAGTGTATTATTGGAGCGCGTCTTTAGTGCCGCAGGTGGTGTACTAACAGACTGTCGCATGCGACTATCCTCCGATAACGTTGACCGACTTACTTTTCTGAAAATGAACAAGGCATGGATCTTGCCTGAATTTGCCTGTCCGGTTTCCGATTAAATAACTGGTTGGCAACAGTATCCATGTCTCCTGTTCTGTTCATCTTTCTACCACCTGAACTGTACTCCCTGGGCTCCATCACTGCCAGTTGATGCTCAGAAGTGCCGTGTGCACAGAGAAAAACACAAGCTCCTGTGTTAGTGGGGTTCAGTAACGCCAGCTGTTCCCCTGCTGTGTGTCCGGCAATAAGTCTCCTGCTCTCTCCACATGCACACAACATCAGATGTCTAACTTGTTCCACATAGGGAAGAGCCGACACCCTGATTGATATGCTCAAAACCAGAAAAACGGCAGCTTTCCAACCATAAAATGATGAATTGTAGTCACAAATATACATTTTAAATATAAGCGCATATATGCACATGGCGACTACAAATGCTAACAAAAAAGCCTTCATAGGGTATAGGGGTTGAAATAAATGCATACAAGTACATTTCATAATCCATTTTTGCTGCTTAAGGAACGGTATCTACACCTGTAATATAGTGCAGACAATGGATGTAGGACTAGTCATCATCATCATTACTTATATATGTGACAGTAAAAAATACACTGATTGAGGACAACTGTAAGTTCACCCCGCCTTATTCCTGCATCTAAACCTGATAATAAGGAGCAATAATCATGCATAACCTATAAAAAGTGTATCGTGCACAGTGAAAATAGCAATGTATACCTGCAAGTGCAGGTGAAACAACGCCAACGGATAGAAAATGTTTATGCTATCTAGGTATCACAGTGCATAGCGACTGATGGACAATGGCGATATAATACTGTACCTCAATAAAGGCAGCGGCACCCCTCATGCTTGTTTTGCTTGTAGCTTCTTCAAGAGGGGACGTGCGTGCTTGGTTGCTCATAGGTGTTTCTATTTCTATCTATTGGCCTAACCGACTGCTGCGCTCTGCAAACGACTTTCGACTAACCTCTGCACTAATCCGTACCTCCCACTCCCGACTCCAAGACTTCTCCCGCGCTGCGCCAATCCCCTGGAATGCTCTACCCCAAGAAATTAGGACTATCCACAATTTGCATGGTTTCAGGCGCTCCCTCAAAACACATCTGTTCAGAGCGGCCTATCACATTCACTAATCAAAGTCATTCTATGTGTAAGTGTGTATGTGTAGCCCATTCACTATCTCCATCCATCCCTCACTCCCTCAAGATGGCTGGACCATCATTGTAAATGCACCATTGTATATACACACCTGTACTTTGTATCTCCCCCACCTCATTGTAGATTGTAAGCTCTCACGAGCAGGGTCGTCTTATTTTGCTTTAATTATTGTATTGTTAACGTTGTTACTTATGACTTGTGTCTTGAAACTGTTAAACTGTAAAGCGCTGCGGAATATGATGGCGCTATATAAAGATTACAAGCATTCAGCTTTCTCCCCATTATGTAGATAGGGCCAAAATTGTTTGGCGATTTGGAACGTGCGGGGGTTAAAATTTCCATTCAACACATAGCCTATGATGCTCCTGGGGTTGAGATGTGCGGGCATGCAAAATTTCATGCCCGTAAGTACAACGGTGCAGATTCCTATCCCGGGCCAAAATTATTTGCCGATTTGGAATGCGCGGGGTTAAAATTTCAACTCAAAACCTAGCCTATGACGCTCCCGGGGTCGAGGCGTGCGGGTGTGCAAAATTTCATGCCCGTAAATGCAGATTCCTATGCCGGACATACACACAAGCATTCAGCTTTCTCCCCATTATGTAGATAGGGCCAAAATTGTTTGGCGATTTGGAACGCGCGGGGTTAAAATTTCGATTCAAAACATAGCCTAGGACGCTTTCGGGGTCGAGACGTGCGGGCGTGCAAAATTTCATGCCCGTAAGTGCGACGGTGCGGATTCCAATCCCGGACAAACATACCCACATACATACACACATACATACATTCAGCTTTATATATTAGATTATTATTATTATTATAGGTGCATGTTTATACAGGAAATCAGTCATGATGGCGGCTTTGGAGCGGCGCTACCGCTGAAGAACGCTGCGCAATGTCACTGCAAGTCAGCGTCAAATGATGGCCAGCCGCTCCCCTACCCGACGCGTCAGAGCAGGAAGGCAGAGTGGGCGGAAAAACCGGCGCGCAAGCATACATGCACTTCCCCTCTTCAACTTTCTACAAGCGAAACACGCATGAGTGGTGCCGCAGCCTTTATTGACGTAGAGTATTATATCGCCATTCGCCATCACTGGCTATGCACTCTGATACATAGATAGCATATACCTTTGCTATCCGTTGGCGTTGTTTCACCTGCACTTGCAGGCACACATAGCTATTTTCACTATGCACTTTTTATTGGTTATGCTTGATCATTGATTATTGCGCCATATTATCATGATTACATGCTGGACATTTAATATATGGGGTGTCAACTAACAGTTTTTCTCAATGAGTGTATTTTTAACTGTCACATATAACTTGTAATGATGATGATAACTAGTACTACAAACATTGTCTGCACTATATTACGGGTGTACATAACGTTCCTTAGGCAGCATTAATTTATTATGAAATGTACTTGTATGCATTCATTTCAACCCCTATACCGTATTTTTTTTTTTGGTTGCATTTCTTGTCGCCATGTGCATATATGCGTTTATATTTTAAGTGTCTTTATTTCAATATTTTTTAATTCAATTCATCATTTTATGGTAGTAAAGCTTACGTTTCTCTTGTTTGGAGTATATACATTTTGAAGTGCCACGGAAGAAGGCAACTACTCTATATGGTTTTTCTACACCCTTCTTGACCCTGGGCTTCAACACCGCCAGTTGCTGCTCAGAAGTGCTGTATGCACAGAGAAAAACACTCGCTCCTGTGTTTGTGGGGTTCAGTAATGCCAGCTGTTCCCCTGATGTGTGTCAGGCAATAATCCCTGCTCCCTCCACATGCACACAACATCAGATGTCTAACTTGTTCCACATAGGGATGAGGCTACACCCTGATTGATATGCTCAAAACCAGAAAAACGGCAGCTTTCAAACCATAAACTGATGAATTGTTGTCCCAATATGTACAAATATACATTTTAAATATAAGCGCATATATGCACATGGAGAATACAAATGCAAACAAAAAAACCTACATAGGGTATAGTGCTGAAATGAATGCATACAAGTACATTTCATAATCCATTGCTGCTTAAGGAACGGTATCTACACCTGTAATATAGTGCAGACAATGGATGTAGGACTAGTCATCATCATCATTACTTATATTTGTGACAGTAAAAAATACACTGATTTAGGACAACTCTTAGTTCACACCCCATATATGAAAGGTCCACCATCTAATCCTGATAATAAGGCGCAATAATCATGCATAACCTATAAAAAGTGCATCGTGCATAGTGAAAATAGCAAGTTATACCTGCAAGTGCAGGTGAAACAACGACAACTGATAGAAAAGGTTTATGCTATCTATGTATCAGAGTGCATAACGACTGATGGACAATGGCGATATAAAACTGTACCTCAATAAAGGCTGCGGCACACCTCCCACGCGTTTTGCTTACAGCTTCTTCAAGAGGGGACGTGCGTGTATGTTTGCTCATAGGTGCATGTTTAGAGAGTAAAGCAGTCATGACGCCGGCTTTGTGTTGGCGCTACGCTAGCGCTGACGAACGCTGCGCAACGTGACTGCAAGTCAGCGTCATATGACGCACAGACGCTCCCCTACCCAACACGTCAGAGCAGGAAGCCAGTCTGTGCCAACGCGCAAGCATACATGCACTTCCCCTCTTCAACAAGCTACAAGCAAAACGCGCGTGAGTTGTGCCGCAGCCTTTATTGAGGTAGAGTATTATATCGCCATTCGCCATCAATGGCTATGCAATCTGATACATAGCATATACCTTATCTATCTGTTGGCATGGTTTCACCTGCACTTGCAGGCATACATAGCAATTTTCACTATGCACAATGCACTTTTCCTAGGTTATGCTTGATCAGATCATTGATTATTGCACCATATTATCAGGATTACATGCTGGACCTTTAATATATGTGCTGTGAACTAACATTTTTCCTCAATGACTGTATTTTTTACTTTCACATATAACTTGTAATGATGATGATGAGAAGTCCTACATTCATTGTCTGCACTATATTACAGGTGTACATACCGTTCCTTAGGCAGCATTAATGGATTATGAAATGTACTTGTATGCATTCATTTCAACCCCTATACCCTATTTTTTTTTGTTTGCATTTCTTGTCGCCATGTGCATATATGCGTTTATATTTTAAATGTCTTTATTTCAATATTTTTTAATTCAATTCATCATTTTATGGTAGTAAAGCTTACATTTCTCTTGTTTGGAGTATATACATTTTGAAGTGCCACGCAACAAGGCAACTACTCTATATGGTTTTTCTACACTCTCCTTGACCCTGGGCTTCAACACCGCCAGTTGCTGCTCAGAAGTGCTGTATGCACAAAGAAAAACACTCGCTCCTGTGTTACTGGGGTTCAGTAATGCCAGCTGTTCCCCTGCTGTGTGTCCGGCAAGAAGTCCTGCTACCTCCAATTTCAAGTTACACCCAATTTGAAAGTTGCTCATACTAGGCCTCAGCCTACACTCTGACTGAACCTGGGCTACAACTCCGCCAGTTGCTGCTCGGAAGTGCTGTATGCACAGATAAAAACACTGGCTCCTGTGTTACTGGGGTTCAGTAATGCCAGCTGTTCCCCTGCTGTGTGTCCGGCAAGAAGTCCTACTACCTCCAATTTCAATTTACACCAGATTTGAAAGTTACTCATACTAGGCCTCAGCCTACACCCTGACTGAACCTGGGCTCCAACACCGCCAGTTGCTGCTGGGAAGTGCCGTCTGCACAGTCAACACTAGCTCCTGTGTTATTGGGGTTCAGTAATGTCAGCTGATCCCCAGCTGTGTAGCTGGCAATGTTTCCTGCTCTGTCCACACTCACCCAAGTTCAGATTTTCAACTTGGTCCAATTTGTCCTCTGCCTCCACTCTGTTTCTACTCTCATCCCTGGGCTTCAACATCGCCAGTTGCTGCTCGGAAGTGCCGTCTGCACAGTCAACACTAGCTCCTGTGTTATTGGGGTTCAGTAATGCCAGCTGTGTGTCCGGCAAGAAGTCCTGCTACCTCCAATTTCAATTTACATCAGATTTGAAAGTTGCTCATACTAGGCCTCAGCCTACACCCTGACAGAACCTGGGCTCCAACACCACCAGTTGCTGCTCGGAAGTGCTGTATGCACAGATAAAAACACTGGCTCCTGTGTTACTGGGGTTCAGTAACGTCAGCTGTACCCCTGCTGTGTGTCCGGCAAGATGTCCTGCTACCTCCAATTTCAATTTACACCAGATTTGAAAGTTGCTCATAATAGGCCTCAGCCTACACCCTGACTGAACCTGGGCTCAAACACTGCCAGTTGCTGCTCGGCAGTGCTGTATGCACAGATAAAACACTGGCTCCTGTGTTACTGGGGTTCAGTAACGCCTGCTGTTCCCCTGCTGTGTGTCCGGCAAGAAGTTCTGCTACCTCCAATTTCAATTTACACCAGATTTGAAAGTTGCTCATACTAGGCCTCAGTCTACACCCTGACTGAACCTGGGCTCCAACATCGCCAGTTGCTGCTCGGAAGTGCCATCTGCACAGTCAACACTAGCTCCTGTGTTATTGGGGTTCAATAATGCCAGCTGTGTGTCCGCAAAAAGTCCTGCTACCTCCAATTTCAATTTATACCAGATTTGAAAGTTGCTCATACTAGGCCTCAGCCTACACCCTGACTGAACCTGGGCTCCAAACCACCAGTTGATGCTCGGAAATGCTGTATGCACAGATAAAAACACTGGCTCCTGTGTTACTGGGGTTCAGTAATGCCAGCTGTTCCCCTGCTGTGTGTCCGGCAAGAAGTCCTGCTACCTCCAATTTCAAGTTACACACCATTTGAAAGTTGCTCATACTAGGCCTCAGCCTACACTCTGACTGAACCTGGGCTACAACACCAGCCAGTTGTGCTCGGAAAGTGCTGTATGCACAGATAAAAACACTGGCTCCTGTGTTACTGGGGTTCAGTAATGCCAGCTGTTCCCCTGCTGTGTGTCCGGCAAGAAGTCCTCTACCTCCAATTTCAAGTTACACCGATTTGAAAGTTACTCATACTAGGCCTCAGCCTACACCTGACTGAACTGGGCTCCAACCCCGCCAGTTGCTGCTCGGAAGTGCCGTCTGCACAGTCAACACTATCTCCTGTGTTATTGGGTTCAGTAATGTCAGCTGATCCCCAGCTGTGTAGCTGTCAATGTTTCATGCTCTGTCCACACTCACCCAAGTTCAGATTTTCACTTGGTTCAATTTGACCTCTGCCTCCACTGTTTCTACTCTCATCCCTGGGCTCCAACATCGCCAGTGTCTTTGGCACGGGTACTCCCTCCTGCCCAGCCTGGTTACAGCACGCCAGCTGTTTCCGTGCAGTGTCAACGTCACTTTGCCTCCAATAAGTTGTCCTGTCGTGTTGCGGTCGGGTTAGCTGACTCTATGGTGCCTGCAGTTTAGGTGCTTCCTATGTGGGCTGCGGGATATGGAAATAAAGGCTGTTTCCGTAGAGCCTATAGGACAAGCACCCCCTGTAGGACTGTGGGATTCGGTAACTGCGGCCGGCTCGCGGCCTTGCAACTTTATTTTTCATGGGAACCTTCAGCTACCCATCTGGGTTCCAGTACCGTCAGCTGGTTCTCGGCAGTGTCTTTGGCACGGGCACTCCCTCCTGCCCAGCCTGGTTACAGCACGCCAGCTGTTTCCGGGCAGTGTCAACGTCACTTTGCCTCCAATAAGTTGTCCTATCGAGTTGCGGTCGGGTTAGCTGACTCTATGGTGCCTGCAGTTTAGGAGCTTCCTATGTGGGCTGCGGGATATGGAAATAAAGGCTGTTTCCGTAGTGCCAATAGGACAAGCACCCCTGTAGTACTGTGGAATTCGATAACTGCGGCCGGCTCGCGGCCTTGCAACTTTATTTTTCATGGGTACCTTCAGCTACCCATCTGGGTTCCAGTACAGTCAGCTGGTTCTCGGCAGTGTCTTTGGCATGGGTACTCCCTCCTGCCCAGCCTGGTTACAGCACGCCAGCTATTTCCGGGCAGTGTCAACGTCACTTTGCCTCCAATAAGTTGTCCTGTCGTGTTGCGGTCGGGTTAGCCGACTCTATGGTGCCTGCAGTTTAGGTGCTTCCTATGTGGGCTGCGGGATATGGAAATAAAGGCTGTTTCCGTAGTGCCAATAGGACAAGCACCCCCTGTAGGACTGTGGGATTCGGTAACTGTGGCCGGCTCGCGGCCTTACAACTTTATTTTTCATGGGTACCTTCAGCTACCCATCCGGGTTCCAGTACCGTCAGCTGGTTCTCGGCAGTGCCTTTGGCCTAGGTGCCTCCATCTCGGTATCCGAGTTCCAGCAACGTCTGCTGGTCCTTGGTAGTGCTTTCTAGCACAGGTACCTCCTGCTTAGTAACCGTGTCCCAGTACCGTCAGCTGGTCCTCGGTTGTGCCATTGGCTCTGTTCCTTCTGCTGCCCCTCCGGGTTCCAGCACAGTCACCTGGTCCTCGTTACTTCCATTGTCTCTTGTACCTTCTGCTACCCATCCTGGTTCCAGTACCATCAGCTGGTTCTCGGCAGTGCCTTTGGCCTAGGTGCCTCCATCTCGGTATCCGAGTTCCAGCAACGTCTGCTGGTCCTTGGTAGTGCTTTCTAGCACAGGTACCTCCTGCTTAGTAACCGTGTCCCAGTACCGTCAGCTGGTCCTCGGTTGTGCCATTGGTTCTGTTCCTTCTGCTGCCCCTCCGGGTTCCAGCACAGTCAGCTGGTCCTCGTTACTTCCATTGTCTCTTGTACCTTCTGCTACCCATCCGGGTTCCAGTACCGTCAGCTGGTTCTCGGCAGTGCCTTTGGCCTAGGTGCCTCCATCTCGGTATCCGAGTTCCAGCAACGTCTGCTGGTCCTTGGTAGTGCTTTCTAGCACAGGTACCTCCTACTTAGTAACCGTGTCCCAGTACCGTCAGCTGGTCCTCGGTAGTGCCATTGGCTCTTGTTCCTTCTACTACCCATCCGGGTTCCAGCACAGTCAGCTGGTTCTCGGCAGTTACTCAGCCTTCTTGTACCTTCAGCTACATTTCCAAGTTGTAGATTTTTTAAATGGTTTTTGGTAATCACTCTCGATCTCCCTGACAACGACCCTGAAGACGATGACCCTGAAGACCACCCGAAGAAGACGACGACCCCGAAGACGAGGACCCAGAAGACGACGACCCTGAAGACCACCCCGGAGAAGACGACGACCCCAAGGATGACGACCATGAAGACGACGAGCCTGAACACCACCCCAAAGAAGAACAAAAAAATTACCCAGGAGAAGATGACGAAGAGGACAAAGAACATGAAGACAACCAGCAAGATACAGAACAAGAGACAGAAGACCAAGAAGTAGAAGAACAAAAAGCAGAACATTAAGCATAAGACAAAAAATCAGAGCAAAAGATATGCTCTAAATTATAAGCAGAAGAAGACTAAGCTGTGTATGGGGGTGAGTCCGTTCCTCCTCGTGGTGCCCCTGGAAAATGCCTGCTGCTGCAGGCCAAACTGAATGCGGACAAATACTGTTGTAAATCTTTTGTGACAGCAAGAACGGAGGGTGTAATCTTCAAACTTTTAGGCTAAGTGCACACGTTCAGGAATATTTGCGTTTTTTTCACGTTTTTTCCGCGATTTTCCGCGGTAAAAACGCGAAAAAAACGCAAGCATTAAGCATCCTATACATGTTAATTGATTCCGCATGTTTTGGCCACATGTTGCGTTTTTTTCCGCGAAAAAAACGCTTCGCGGAAAAAATAGCAACATGTTCATTAATTTTGCGGAATGTAAGCAGTTCATGTGCGGTGGTACCCAGGGTCTGAAGGAGAGTAGACTCTCCTCCAGGCCCTGGGTACCATATCCCTGGTAAAACAATAATTAAAATAATAAATAATGACATTCTCACCTTCCGGCGGCCCCCGCAGCCTTCCCGCCTTCAGCGACGCTCCCGGCAACTCCCGGTCCCAAGAGTCCTTTGCGAGAATCACCCAGATGGCGTAGCGGTCTCGCGAGATGCTACGTCATCGGTGTGATTTGTCGCAATGCATCCTTGGGACCGGGAGTTGCCGGGAGCGTCGCTGAAGGCGGAAGGCTGCGGGGGCCGCCGGAAGGTGAGAATATCATTATTTATTATTTTAATTATTATTTTAACATTAGATCTCTTTACTATTGATGCGGCATAGGCGGCATCAATAGTAAAAAGTTGGTCACACGTGTCAAACACTATATTTGACTCGTGTGACCAACCTGTCAATCAGTTTTCCAAGCGATGCTACAGATCGCTAGGAAAACGCTAGCATTCTGCAAGCTAATTACTCTTGCAAAACGCTATTATTCTGGCGGGAATACGCTTACAAAAAAACGTGCGTATTTCCCGCAGGAGAAGTGCGGGATTGCCGCGGAAATTTCCGCGGCAATTCCGCAACGTGTGAACTTAGCCTTAGAGATTACAACTACAGGAATGCCTGTCACAAAGAAGATGAATAGGAAGAAGATGAAGAAGTAGAATATGAAGAAGAATAATAGTTGAATAAGAAGAATATGAAGAATGTAAAAAAAAAAGAATAATAGGAAGAAGTTGAAGAAGAAGATAAATAAGGTGAAGTTGATGAAAAAGATGCTGGTGCTGAGGATCATGAAGGAGAAAGTGTGGGAGAAGTAAAAAAGAAGGTGAAGAGCATGGAAGTAGTGAAACATACATATGTGCCAAAATAGAAAAAAGGTTAACAACATAGTCAATTTCTTTGTAACTCTGAACGTCTTAAAAAAAATATTTATTCCTGTTATTCCATTTGATTGGGCTAAACCTCTATGTCTTTAATGTCTCCTCCACCTCCCCCAATACATTCTACATTATTCTTAGTTGTTTTCCTTCATGTACAATTAACCTACAAGGAAAGAAAGGGTTTATTTTAATTCCGATATTTTTGTCCCATTGACTTGCATTGGTTTCCGGTATCGGAATCGGCGATATCTGATACTTTTTGAGTATCGGTCCGATTCAATCCGATACGATATTTACCAATATCGGAAAGTATCGCTCAACACTAGTTATAACCGTGTGGTCAGATATTGTGCCAAGGGAAAAGTGGAGAGCGGCACGGTCTTTGAAGGGGATTAACAGGGCCAGGGTTAAATTTAATAGGGCAGTGGCGAGTTTTGTATTGAGGAATGAGGGTGTTTGTGTAAGGCATTTTAATCTGGAAGAACTTTTGGAGGGAGGATGGAGTTAATTTGAATGACATCGGAATTGATTTATGGGCACTCGCGATACAAAAAGGGTTTGGAAAGGGCCTTAGCGGTGGTGGGGCACTCACGAGCCTGAGGTGATCAGGGCTGTTCGTGGTTGGTGGGGGGTGGGGTTCTTGGATTTGACCTTGATTTATTGGGGGAAGGAATTTGTATGTTCAATTACGATAAGTGATGGGGATTGATCTGGCTTTTGGTTACGGGCTCTGGACGGGGGTTCTCCTCGGGAGCTTTGGTGTTGGTCTGCACTAAAATAGTTATTTGGTGCCCTCGAGCTGGTGGTTACGGCTGAGGGTAAAAAGTGAGGGTTACTCTTGTGGTGGCTTTTGGGCCAATTGTAAGCCAGATCTTTAGCTTAGCTCCAAGAACCCTCCCCTAAAAAATTTTGCATATGTATTGTATAAATTTATTCATGTTATTGTTTGTTAATAAAATGGCTGCTGTGGCCCTATTATCCA
Organism: Oophaga sylvatica; assembly: GCA_033576555.1. Classification (NCBI taxonomy): domain Eukaryota; kingdom Metazoa; phylum Chordata; class Amphibia; order Anura; family Dendrobatidae; genus Oophaga; species Oophaga sylvatica. The sequence goes on along the minus strand of JARQOD010001051.1, from coordinate 6,548 downwards.
AAAAATTAATGTGTTAAGTTTTTATTGAACAGATGGGAGTTTTTGGGGTGGGGTATGAGTTCATGGGGTAAGTGTTAAATATCTGAGAAAACCCATGTAGGCCATACGCGGTCATGCAGAATGTAAGCCCGAAAGGGCTGGGACCTCTCCCCTCTGTATCAGTCTGTCATTGTTAGTTTGTTGACTGTAAGTGATACCTGTAATTTGTATGTAACCCCTTCTCATGTATAGCACCATGGAATCAATGGTGCTATAGAAATAAATAAATAATAAGATTGCAATAGTCGAGGCAGGAGATCATGAGGGCGTGCACAAACATTTTTTAATTTTCTTGGAATGTACGGATACAGGAAATGTTTTTGAGTTGTAATGGGCAGTAGGAGGCAAAGGCTTGGATCTTAGTTTGAAAGAGAGAGCAGAGTCGAGATTCATCCCGAAGGCACGAAAATGCAGGAATATTTGTCACGGTGTGCTGTCCCGGCATTACACAGGCAGTGTCCCACAACGTTACCCGTGCCCTCCATAATCCTTTTACTTGGAAAGTCCACCTAACTACAAACACGTAGACAAGTGCTTGTGGTCAGGGACGATACATCTCACTGAGGGCACACTGGGTTAACATAGTGGAAGCCGGGACGCACTCCGACCTTGGTATGGTGCCCGTCCTCCCAAACAACGAGTATTGCGGGCCCTATGTCAATCTGGGTTGCCCCCATTGTCTCCAGCTCCTGCACCTCCTCCTCCTCCTTCGCCTCCTTTTCAACTTCCAGCTACAAAAGGTAGCACATTAGTCACAAGCTGGAAGCACTGCAGCACTGCCAAATGAAAGCGGGAACAGGCTGTGCTGAAGCTAATATGCTTCTGTGACAAACCACAAAATGCTGAAGTGTTGTGGATAGCTCTAAAAGAGCAGGCAGATCGGTGGCTGAGACGGCTGAACACACAGCCAGGCATGGTTGTGTGCGACAATAGCTGGAACCCGGTGGCTGCTCTGTGGCGAGGCGAGCTCACACACGTACCATGCCTGGCTCATGCGCTTAACAAAATTGGTCAACATTTTTTGAAAAGTGACACGGAGCTGGCAGATATGCTCAGAAAAGTGCAACGCAAGTGCAATACCCGTTTTAGAAAGTCAGCTACAGCTTAATCCGCCCTTGCCGTGATTCAGCAGCGCTTGCAGCTTCTGGCTCGACTGGTGTGTGATGCCCCCAGAACTTGGAACTCTACACTGCAGATTTTGGAAAAGATTTGTGAGCAGAAGAGGGCAGTTGGTGAATAGTCTACCAGCATCAACTAGTTGGGGCTCAAGTCTTTTTGGAAGTGCATTTGAGCAGCAGGGTGGTTTGCTGTTTAAAGGAGAAAAAAAAAATCTCTCTTTAAATCTTCTGCTTCAGCGAGTGTGAGCGAGCTGAGTGTGACCTGTGCGCAAGTGCGAACGGTGGTAAGTGTGACTTGAGATTCAGTGACTTTGGCTTCAGGGAGTTTCCAAGAGAGGAATTACTGAATTGCTGTTATATTTTATTAATACTTTTTATTTATTTGCACTTATCTTTGCTGTCTGGTGAAATCCCCATTAGAAATGTGCTCCACTATTGCCAATGCCATCCAGTGTACATCTTGCCACATGTATACAGTCCTTGAACAGCCGGTCGAGGGTGCATACTGCTGTGCAAGATGTGAGCACGTTGTGCATTTGGAAGCCCAAATTCTGGATCTAAATGTGCAGCTGGCAACACTGAGATCCATAGACAATATGGAAAGGAGTCTTCTGCTCACTGAGCAAACGCTCAATGGGATAGATGAGGGGGGGATGCTAGGATGGAGCAGCAGGACAATGAAGCAGCAAGCTGGGTGACAGTTAGAAAGCAGGGTAGAGGGAAGAGCGCCAGGGAGGCTAGTCCTGATCTGGCACACCCTATAAGTTTGCAAAGTTGGCAGATGAGGGGGTTGTCAGTACAGGGGTAGCACTGCTGCAGCCAGGCACGTCCTCTGAAAGCCAGGGGAGTGTCTGCTCCAGTAAGGGGGGAATTAGGAGAGCAGGGTAGGCCAGACAGGTGCTGGTAGTGGGGGACTCAATTATTAGGGGAACAGATAGGGCAATCTGTCACAAAGACAGGGATCGTCGAACAGTGTGCTGCCTACCTGGCGCTCGAGTCCGACACATCGCTGATCGGGTTGACAGATTACTGGGAGGGGCTGGTGAGGACCCAGCGGTCATGGTGCACATTGGCACAAATGACAAAGTTAGTGGTAGGTGGAAGGTCCTTAAAGACGATTTCAGGGAATTAGGCTGCAAGCTTAAAGCAAGGACCTCCAACGTGGTATTTTCTGAAATACTGCCTGTACCACGTGCCACACCAGAGAGGCAACAGGAGATTAGGGAGGTTAATAAGTGGCTCAAGAATTGGTGTAGGAAGGAGGGGTTTGGGTTCCTGGAGAACTGGGCCGACTTCTCAGTTGGCTACAGGTTCTATGCTAGGAACGGGCTGCACCTCAATGGGGAGGGTGCAGCTGTGCTGGGGGAGAAAATGGCTAGAAGGTTGGAGGAGTCTTTAAACTAGGTACTAGGGGGGAGGGTATTCATTTTATAGGAGGGGAAGGCAGTGCAGATAGAGACCTGGGCACAAATAATGAAATTGGGGGTGGGGTTAGAACAGTTAATAATTTTAGAAAGAATAGAGGTACTGAGAGATACATAAAGTGCATGTATACTAATGCTAGAAGCCTCACCAACAAAATGGCGGAATTAGAATTAATTTTGTTGGAACATAATTATGACATGGTGGGGATATCTGAGACTTGGCTGGATGAGAGCCACGACTGGGCGGTTAATTTACAGGGCTATAGTCTGTTTAGAAATGACCGTAAAAATAAGCGAGGTGGGGGTGTGTGTTTATATGTAAAATCATCCTTAAAACCCATCCTGCGTGATATCTGTGAATCTAATGAAGATGTAGAGTCCCTGTGGGTGGAGATTAGGGGAGGGGGGAAAAATAATAAATTACTGATAGGGGTTTGTTATGTTTCCTAAAATAATGGAAGCAACAGAGAATATCCTCGCAAAGCAAATAGATGAAGCAGCGACTCAAGGAGAAGTCATTATTATGGGGGACTTCAACTACCCTGAAATACATTGGGGAGCAGAAACCTGCAGTTCCAGCAAAGGTAATAGATTTTTGACAACTATGAGAGACAATTACCTTTCACAACTAGTTCAGGACCCAACAAGAGGGGGGGGGCACAGCTAGACCTAATATTAACCAACAGGCCAGACCGCATATCAAATTAAGGGTTGGGGGTCACTTGGGTAATAGTGATAACAAAATAATAAGCTTTCATGTATCCTTTAATAAGATATGTAGTCGAGGGGTTACAAGGACACTAAACTTCAGGAAGGCAAATTTCCAACGGATGAGAGATGATCTTAGTGCAATAAACTGAGACGATATCCTGAGACATAAAAAAACACAAAGAAAATGGAAGACGTTTATTAGCATCCTGAATAGGACCTGTGCACAGTATATACCCTATGGGAATAAACATGCTAGAATTAGGAGGAAACCACTATGGCTAAATAGAGCTGTAAGGGGCGCAATAAGGGACAAAAAGAAAGTGTTTAGGGAATTAAAGCAAGTAGGTAGTGATGAGGCATTAAAAAAATACAGAAGACTGAATAAATTCTATAAAAAGCAAATCAAGACAGCAAAGATTGAGGCAGAGAGACTCATTGCCAGAGAAAGTAAAAATAATCCCAAAATATTCTTTAACTACATAAATAGCAAGAAACTAAAAAATGATAGTGTTGGTCCCCTTAAAAATAGTCTGGGTGAAATGGTGGATGAGGATGAGGAAAAAGCCAATATGCTAAATGACTTTTTTTCAACTGAATTTACACAAGAAAATCCCATGACAGATAACATGATCAGTGCTAAAAAAAATTTCTCCATTAAATGTCACCTGCTTAACCCAGCAGAAAGTACGGCGGCGTCTAAAAATCACTAAAGTTGACAAATCCCGGGCCCGGATGGGATACACCCCGAGTACTGCAGGAATTAAGTACAGTCATAGATAGACCATTATTTTTAATCTTTAAAGATTCCATAATAATGGGGCCTGTACCACAGGACTGGCGTATAGCAAATGTGGTGCCAATATTCAAAAAGGGGGTAAAAACTGAACCTGGAAATTATAGGCCAGTGAGCTTAATGTTATGAACTGCTACAAGCACTAAGGAAAGATGGGAATTCTGTCCCTACAATAGAACTGAGCTGGATCCCTACGATGTAACGGGGAACCTGATCCTGTGACCAGACCCGCTAAAGTCCTCAGCTAGTCTGAACGAAGACCTATAGTTGCGAGGGAGGAATCCCTACAAGATCTAGGGACTGGGAGAAAAGGTGGACACCTCCTAACAGAAATTGTAGCAGGGAAAATAAAACAGAAAACAAATTACTACAAGATCCTAAGATCAAGCAAAACTGACAGAGTAAGGCACCTAAGCACCCGGCTAGCTTAAGAGTAGATAATACAATGAAGTCCAGCAAAGCCAGAAGGGCGGAGCCAGACTAAATAGGGAAAAAAGGTCATGTGACCAGCAAACTGAAACAAAATCTAACAAGAGGGTTCTAACAGTACCCTCCCTTCTAAGAGGATCCTCCGGATCCCCTAGGACTTAGGCTTATCCGGAAACCTCTTGTGAAACACTCTGACAAGTCTAGACGCAGAAACATCATCCGCCCTCACCCATGAGTTATCCTCGGGTCCATAACCTTCCAAGCGACGAGGTACTGCAAACTCCCTCTATACCGTCTAGAATTTAGGATGCGGGAAATCTCATATTGCCCGTCCTCCACCACCAGGGGAACAGTGGCCGAGACGTCTCCATCTGAGACCTCAGCTTTTTTCAAGAGAGAAACATGAAACACCGGATTAATCTTCCAGGAGGTAGGAAGCTCCAACTTAACAGCAGATTGGTTAATAACCTGAAGCACCTTAAAGGGCCCTACAAACTTGGGACCCAATTTCTTAGACGGAATCCTCAAGCGCAGATTCTTAGAGGACAACCAAACCATGTCACCAATAGCAAACAAAACCTCTTGTCGCTTATCAAAATACACTTTGGATCTTTTGTTAGCCTCCTGAAGATTACCACGCACATCAGTCCAAACTCTCTCCAAAACACCAGAAAAATTCTCCTCTTCAGGTACAGCCGATCCCAACTTGGAAAATGACCCAAAAGACGGATGTCTCCCAGTACAACAAAAAAAAGGCGAACAACCAGTAGAAGCGGATGTATGGTTGTTAAGAGCAAACTCAGCAAGTGGCAGAAACTCAGACCACCCCTCTTGATTATCAGTCACAAAACAACGCAAGAACTGCTCAACATCCTGGTTTTTCCTTTCTGTCTGGCCATTAGACTCAGGATGATATCCGGATGAAAACGACAAATGAACTCCCAACCTGTCACAAAAAGCGCGCCAAAAACGAGCCACGAACTGAGGTCCCCTATCAGAAACAATGTCAGTAGGAACGCCATGTAGTCTGACTATTTCTTTGACAAAGGCCTTAGCAAGAGTCTTAGCGCAGGGCAATTTGATGAAAGGAACCAAGTGACACATCTTGCTAAAACGGTCCACGACCACCCAGATGACAGTGAAACCCTCAGAGGGGGGAAGGTCAGTAATAAAGTCCATAGCCAAAAGTGTACAAGGTGCACTAGGGACCTCCAGAGGGCAAAGCAACCCTGCAGCAGGAGTATGAGAAGACTTAGATCTAGCACACACAGTGCATTGACGCACCCACTTAATGACTTCCTTCTGCCATCCAGGCCACCAAAAGCTGTGACCCACAAGTCTCTTGGTCTCAGAGATTCCAGGATGACCTGCCAACCGAGACTCATGACATTCAACAAACAAATCTCTCCTCAGGGTATCAGGCACAAACAACCTCCCATGCTTCGTATTAGATGGGCATTCTCCTGTGCTTTAAGAATCTCATCTTCCAACACGGAGTCCAAAACAGCAATAACAACCCCCTCTTGCAAAATGTTTTCCTCCTCCTCAGTACCACCATAGGAGAAAAGCTGCGAGACAAAGCATCAGCTTTAACATTTTTAGTACCTGGGATGTAAGTAACGGTAAAATTAAACCGTGAGAAAAACAGTGCCCACCTAGCCTGACGGGCATTCAAGCGTTTGGCAGCATCAAGGTAGATCAGATTTTTATGATCGGTGAAGACTTGAATGGGAAATTCCGCTCCCTCCAAAAAATGACGCCAGTGTTCAAATGCGAGTTTAATTGCCAACAATTCCCGATTACCGATATCATAATTTAGTTCAGACTCAGAAAATTTCTTTGAAAAAAAAGCACAGGGATGTACTCCATCCGTCTTTTCCTGAGACAACACCGCGCCGACCCCCACAGAAGAAGCATCAACCTCAACCAAAAATGGTTTAGTCACATCAGGCTGCGTAAGAATGGGAGCAGAGCTGAACCTCTCCTTTAGCAACACAAAGGCCTCAATGGCCTCAGTAGTCCACTGAACCGCAT